>PVLD010024876.1:0-24638 GCA_004027595.1 Dinomys branickii
ATTCTAGTCATGTTATTTACTTGATGTTTTTCTTCGTTTGTTGACTGTTTACTTGCTTGTTCTGTTTAGGGAGTTATTTCTAATGTTGTTCTTGGAATTGTGGTCTCTTTTTTCTCTGTCTAGAATATCTTTTAGTGCTGTTTGCAATGCTGGTTTGGCACTCATGAAGTTCTTCAGTTGTTCTTTGTCATGGAAATATTTTGTTTCTCCATTGAATTTGAGGGATAGTTTTGCAGGATACATCAGTCTGGGTTGGAAGTTGTTTTGTCTCAAAATCTGTAATATCTCGCTCCAAGCTCTTCTTGATTTCATGATTTCCGTTGAGAAGTCTGCTGTGATTCTGATGGGCTTTCCTTTATAGGTGATCTCTTTCATTTCTCTAGCAGCTTTTAATATTGTGTTCTTTTGCTGGATATCTGGGATCTTGACTATTATATGCCTGTGTGTGTTTTTCTTTGGGTTATGGATCTTTAGGGTTCTATATGCCTCGATTAATTGAAGTTTAGCATCTTTTACCTTGTTTGGGAAATTTTCTGCTATTATTTCAGCAAATATTCTTTGTATGTCGTTTGTGAGGACTCCTGTTTCACACACTCCTATAACTCGAATATTGTTACCTTTCGCCTCATCTTGGAGCTGTTGGATTGGCTTTTCTTGTGTCTTTGATGATATCATGAGATTCTTCCTTTTACGCTTATAAGGTGCCATGATGTCTTCAAGTTCTGAAATTCTATCTTCGGTTTCATTAAACGGTTTTGCATGCTTTCAGTGTAAGTTTTCGAATCCTGGCATTCTCTTTGGACCTGTTTCATTCTTGGTAATTCATTCCTAAATTGCTCCTGTAACGTTTCCATTTGTTTCCTATTTTCTTCTAGTCTTTTGTCTATTTCTTTTCTATGTGTACGGAACATTTATTCCATCATTGTTTTCAGCTCGTTTTTTGTCTGGGAGATCATTGCAGGTATGTGGCTTATTTCTGCTTTAAGCTCTTTTATGGACTGTTGGAGTTGTTTCATTTTGGATGCGATCGTTTCATAACTTGCAGGTATATGGCTTCCTGGTTCCCCTGTATCCTCGCATTCAAAACTTGTTCTGGGTGGGGTTGAGTTTTGAGACTGCGTTTTGTTCCTCTGTTTTCCCATTTTTGGGTATCAGATTCCAAATGTGGAGCTATAAATTCCCCAGGCAGTTCAGCAGGCAAAGGTCTGCTGCAGAGGCTGCTCCAATGATTCCTTCTCTTTGGGAGAATGTCCCTTAAGCTGTCTGCTGAGATTTCCGCTTCTATTCCCTACCCCAAGACCTGCCTGGGGCACATAAACAGCTCGCCGCCCCAGGGACCTTGCAGGCAGGGGGCCACTCAGGTGTTCCTCCCTGGGTGGAGCTCCTCCCCCCCTCACAAATCCCGTAGGGGCGCCCAGCCAGGTCTTCTGACCTGGGGATCCTGCAGTCAGTAAAGCTGCTCGGATGTCCCTCGCTGGGCAGAGCTTCTTCCTGACTCAGAAAAAACCGGTCAGGGCACCCAATCAACTCACCCTGGGATCGCGCAGACAGGAATGCCATTCAGATGTATCTCCCTGGATCGAGCTTCTTCCCGACTCAGAAATCCTGCTGTGGGGTGACCGCAGCTGCCACAGTTCGACCAGTGCCAGCTGTGGGGGCGGGGCTCTGAGTGGGATCCCGGACCGCTGCCCAGATTGGCGCAGTCTGCCCAAGAAGTGCATTCTCTGAGTTTACTCTGCTCCGGGGCCTCCAACAAATCCTGGTTACAGCCGCCTCTGAGCCGATCGGGTTCAGGAGCTGGGAGGGTCTGTTCTGCCGCAATCGCAATTGCTCTCTCGGCTGTACGCGGATTGAGCCGAGCTGTGGCCCAAGCACAGCGCCGATCCCTCGGGCGCCCAGCTCTCAGGATCCGCCCACTTCTCGCTGCACGGCTTATCCAGCCGGCCCTTTAATGCTCAGGCCGCGGAGAGCACCACGATCAGTTGGAATTTCACATCCGCGGATCGGGCACCTGCGCGCTAAGTATCGGTCTCTGGGAGAGTTTCCCTCTGCTGCTCACCTGGTCGCCATCTTTCCGCAAGTCCTCACCAATGATTGTTATATTGCATATTGTTGTCTTCATATTATTTTTTCAGATTACCAGATACGAACATGCAAAATTGGTCAAAAAGAAAAAAAGACAGGTGTTAACTGTTCCTTTCAATAAACCATTAGACATCAGCAGTACAGTTATCCCAGATATTCTTCTACACACACACACACCACATTTTTCTCTTCCTTCTGTCTTTCTTTTTCTCCTTTCCCTTATCCTAGTTCTTCTTTCCTTTGAGGAATTTCTTTCCCTTTCATAATATCTATTGTACATTTTGGGTTTTATTTACTCTTTCAGGTTCTTACACTAGGGAGACAATATGATGTTTACACATACAGGTCTGATTTATGTCACTTATGAGTATGGTCTCTAGTTGCATCCATTTACCTATAAAAGCCTCAAGTTTATCTTTTTTTATAGCTGAGTATAAAAACATCTTTTTTATCCATTCCTCAGTTGATGTGCATTTGGGTTGATTACAAGATTTAGCTGAGACAAATTGTGCTGCTACAAACATGGGTGCACATATATCACTGTGGTATGATGTTTTTAATTCTTCTGGGAAAATACATAGAAGAGGAATAGCTGGGTTAAGTGGGACTCCTAATCTTACTTTTGTGAGGAATCTCCAGGCTAATTTCTGCAGTGGTTTCACCAATCGACACTCCCACCAGCAGCGGAGAAGGGTTCCTTTTTCCTCACAACCTCTGCAGCATTTGACATTGGTTGATTTCTTAATGATAGCCATTCTTTCTGGGGTGAGATGAAATTTCAGTGTTGTTTTAATTTGCATTTCTTGAATGACTAATGATGTTGAACATTTTTTCATATATATATATTTGTCATTATTATTTCCTCATCTGAGAAGCGTATATTCTCAGATGAAATGAATATACATCTCAGATTCCCATTTTTGGATTGGGTCTTTGAATTTTGGGGACCTGATTTTTAAAAATTCTTTATATGTTCTAGAGCGGAGTTCTTTGTCTGAGGGGCAGTTGGCTAAAATTTTTCCCAATTTGTGGGTTTTCTTTTTACTCTGTTGATGATTTCTTTTGATGTGCCAAAACTTTTCATAACATGAGATCCCAGTTGTTGATTCTTTGAAGTATTTCCTGTGCAGTTTGGTTTTTGTTCATGAACTCTCTGCCGACCACTAAGCTTTCAATATTTGTACATTTATTATGATGTTGGTTTGTCATAGATGGCTTTTATCAGATTGAGGTAAAGGCCATCTATTCCTATTTTCTGTAGGGTTTTTAATAATCAGTCAGTGTTGGACTTTATCAAAAGCTTTTTCTGCATCTATCGAGATGATCATGTGATTTTTGTCTTTGGCTCTACTGGTATGGTGTATTATATTGATTTGTGTATTTCAAACCGTCCCTGCATTCCTGGGAATGAATTCCACTTGGTCATGGTGTATAATTCTCTTGATGATTTGCTGGACTCTGTTTGCTAGTATTTTATTGAGAATTTTTGCATCTATGCTCATTAGGGAGACAGACCTGTAGTTGTCTTTTTGGTTGGGTCTTACTTTGGTTTTGTTATCAGGAGAATACTTGCCTCCAGGAATGAGTTAGGGGGAACTGCTTCCCTTTCAATTTCATTAAAGAGTTTGAGAAGAATTGGCATTAAATCTTTAATTTTCTCGTAAAATTCAGCCCTGAATCTATCAGTACTTGGGCTTTTCTTTGCTGGTAAGTTTTATTTTTTATTACATTTTCAATTTTGCTGGCTGATATTGAGTTATTGAGAATCTTATATCTTCTTCATTCAGCTTTAGTAATTCATGTGGATCTAGGAGTCTGTCCATTTCCTCTGTGTTTTCTGTCCTATGAGAATATAGATTTCTGAAGTAGGTATTGCTGATCCTCTGAATTTCTACAGGATTTGTAGTGATTTCACCCCTTTCATTTCTTATTGCATGAATTTCAGTTGTTTCTTCTCTCTTTTTTTTGATAAGATTGGCAAGAGTTTATCAATTTTATTTATTCTTTTAAACAACCAACTTTTTGACTCATTAATTCTTTGTATTGTTTTCTTAGTCTCAATTGCACTAATTTTTGCTCTGATCTTTACAATCCTGCCTTCTTTGGATTTTGGGCCTGACTTGATCTTCTTTTTCTAGAAGCTTAAGGTGCAGCGTTAAGATTTGTGCTCGTTCTGTTTTTCTGATGTGGGGATTTGCCACTATAAATCTCCCTCTGAGGACTGCTTTCAATACCTCCCACAGGTTCCTGTAAGTTGTGTCCGCATTTTTGTTTGATTTTACATATTGTTCAATTTCATCTGTGACCCATTGGTTGTTCAGGAGGGTGTTATGTAATATTTCCATGTGTTTATGGAATTTTTGCAATTTCTTTTGTCAGTTATTTCCAATTTCATGGAAATATGCACTATGGTCCAATAGTATGCATGGGATAATTTCAATTCCTTTGCATTTACATAAGAATATTCTATGTGCTAGTATGTGGTCTATTTTAGGCCATCCCATATGCAGCTGAGAAGAATGTGTATTCTGATGTTGTTTGGTGGAATACTCTGTAATGGTCTATTAAGTCCATTTGTTCACAAGTTTGGTTTAGTTCTATTATTTCTTTGCTGATTTTTTGTCTAGCTGATCTATTTCTTTGTGGCAATGGGATGTTTAAGTCCCCTGTTATAACTGTGTTACTACTTATTTCATTGTTCATGTCTGTTAAAATTTGTCTTATATAGTTGGGTGCTCCTGTAGTTGGTGCATATATATTTATGATTGTTATCTCTTCCTCTTGTAATTTTCCCCTAACAAGTATGTAGTGACCATCTCTATCTTTTTTGATCATTCTTGGTTTGAAGCTCACATTGTCTGCCAAAAGAATAGCTACACCTGCTTTTCTCTGGGTTCCTGTCACATGGAGAATTGTTTTCCATCCTTTGATTTTCAGCCTATGAATTTCCTTTTGAGTTAAATGTGTTTCTTGTATACAGCATATTGTTGAATTTTGTTTCTTGATCCAATCTGACTTTTGTATTTGGATAATTTTATTCCATGTAATATTTTCAAAGTTCTCTCATTTTTTGGCATTTATTTTTGAATCTTTCCATTTTAAGACTGAATATTATTCTCTTATTTAAATGCACAATTTTTGTTTAACAGTCCATCCATTTATGGTCATGTTGCTGAAATTCACCAGTAGGTTATTACGAGTAGTGCTTCTAAAAACACTCACATACAACTCTTTGTTTCAGTACCTGGGTTTTATTCTTGGAGTACAAAGTCAGGAGTGAAAGAGATTGGTCCTTGGTAATCCTATGTTTAACTCATTGTGAATCCACCAAACTTTTCTGGAGAGCTGCACCATCTTACACCCCACTGGGCCATTTATAAGAGTTTTAATTTCTCTACAATCTCACCAACCTCTACACCTCTCTTAGTATAGTCCTACTAGTGAGCATAAAATAGTAGCTAGAGTTTCTTTTTTTTTTGCATTTTGATAATGCTGTTGACCACCTATACACATGCTTGTTTTTGATTTTTATACATTTGGAAAATGTCAATTGAAGGTGTATGCCATTTTCAAGTGGGTGGCTTGAGTTCTTTGTCTATTTGGGATAATGAAACCATATTGTGATATAACACTTACAAACATTTTCTCCCCTGAAATGATTTGTCTTTCATTTGTCTTGATGGTTCCTTTAGATACAAAAACACTTTTTCATTTTGATGAACTCCAATTTTTTTTGTCCTTTTTTGTTTTGGGTGAAACATCCAAGATATCATTGGTAAATACAGTGTCATGAAGACTTAACTTATTATATATGATATCATTGATTCATTTGAAGTTTACTTTTTGATGTGGTATCAGGAAAGTGTCCCACTTCATCTTTGGGTATGGAAAATCAGTTGTCTGCACCATCTGCTGAAGAGATTATTCTTCAATTTCAGGGGCTTTTGCACCCTCATTTACAAAAGAATTAACTGCAGATGTGTGTAGTTCTTTCTGATCCTCAATTCTACTCCATGTATCTATTTGTAAAAGTCAATTTTGAGACAAGGAGAATTTTATGAATGGAAAATTGTATAATATTTAAGAACTGTTCATTTTCTTAGGTGTCATAATGATATTGTGGTCATGTGAAAACTTTTACTCTTTTTAGATTGAATAAGTTATTTAGAGACAGAAGAACATATCAAGAATTTATGTTAAAATATTACAGACAAAACTGTTTAAAAAGAAACAAAAGAATAAATGAATATGGACAATAAAATACTGAAAATTATTTGAACCTAAGGAATGAGCATGATATTATCTTTCTTTTCTGTGAGTTTGAAACCACTGATAAACAACTAAAATAAATTATCCTGGTGAATGACCTTGGGCCTATCCACTAATAGCTGAATTTGAATGTAGATTTTGAAATGAAGCTAGAAAATGAAAGAAAGGAAGAAATGGTAGACGCGCAGATCTTTTATTACTGTGTAGCTCTATACCACCTGCATATCTCTATTGCCTGAATGACTCTAAATTGTATGCACTGAGTCAGAATTCCTTCCCGCAAGACTAAGTAGCCAATTCTACTGACACGCATAAAAATTGAAAGAGATGAGAGTGATTTTTTTATTTCCTCCATCAAATCAGTTTTAATATTCTCCTGAATGTTGATTTGCAGGAAGTTAATTCCATCACTAACTGCTCTTGCTGATGTTTTAAGTACCGTGTTAAACAGGACTGGCGATAGTGGACATCCTTGTTTTGTTCCTGATTTTAGAGGAAAAGATTTCAGTTTTTCTCCATTTAATATCGTGTTGGAAATAAATTTTTCATAAGCAGTTTTATCAGACTGTGATTTGGTCTTTCTATACCTATTCAGTTTTTTTATCATGAAAAGAGAGGTTGAACTTTTAAATTTCTGTACTTTATTTATACATATTTGCATTACATCATGTTTACCTTTCTGTGAGAAGATGGTACATGTAACTCACACTTCTGCTTTCCTTTTTCATCCCCTGTCCCTTCCCTGTCTCCCTTCTCCACCCTTTCCTTAACCCTCTTCCTTGTTTTCTGTACAGCTGTGCAGCACATAATGTTTATGTTCAGCATGTGGGGTTGGTTCAGGTCCCTAACACACCCCAGTTCCGTTTCCATCCCCTGTCCCTTTCTTCCTTCTCTCCCTCCCCGCTCTGTCTCTGGGTTCCCTCCCTTCCTCTTTGAGAACAATCAGCTTTCCAACTTTTTATTATTGATCTTTTAATTTGCTCTTTATTTTTACTCTTTATTTTATTTTTACTTTTCACTTCTCATGTAAGAGAAACCATGTGAAATTTAAGCTTATGTGTCTGATTTATTTCACTTAACACTATGGTCTTAAGGTGTAAGGGATGTTGCATTTTATCAAATACTTTTTCTGCATTTCTTGCTCTATGTGACATGTTGCGTTTTATTGATTTGCATATGTTGAACTATCCTTGCAACTATGGGATGAGATGTATTCTATCCTATTCTATTTGCCATTATTTTTTTGAGGATTTTGCATGTATGTTAATTGAGGAGACTGGCCTGTACTTTCCTCTTTTTTAGTTGAGTCTTTGCCTGTTTTTTGGATCAGAGTACTGCTGGTTTCCAGGAATGAGTGCGGGACACCCCTTCCCTGTCAGTTTCACTGAAGAGCCCGAGGAATATTGGCGATGTAATGTTCCTAAAAGTTTTTTAGAATTAAGCAGTGATTCTGTCAGGTCCTGGACTTTATTTAACTGGTAGTTATTATTATTATTGTTATTACTTCTTCAGTTTCCTTTCTCATTACTGAATTGTTCAAAAGTTTTATCTCTTTTTCATTTAGAGATAGTTCCTACGTGTCTAGGAATCTGTCCATTTCTACATTTGACAATTTCTTTCGAAGAAAAGACTCTTTATAGATCAAAAGTATCCGTATATATTATGTCAAAGGAAGTCTTTTTTAAAGTATTCAACTAATTTCTTCTCATTAAACAAACTCCTACTGTGAAAAGGTGTGAAGAGAAAGCCCAAATTTAGCTTTCCTACAATTTCTGTTAATAAAAATTTTACTCAAATTTACTTTGCTTTTTAATCTGAGTCCAAACCCATTGCTTAATAATTGTGTATCTAAAGCCACATTACAAGACAGGACCTGATTCTTTTGAACAAAGAGAAAAAACTACCCTTGTCTAGAAAACATGCCATAGGAATGGAAGCTAGTGTTAATCATTAATCATTGTTCTAAGTAAGCCATTTTCAGTGAGTGGAACTTTATCAGTACATGAGCCGCTGTGCACTCTGTGAAATATTGTGTGTCTGTACTTCTGCCTACTGCATTACACGAGCTGAGAGTCTGAGCATCTGGGCGGCTCTGGGCTGCAGCCCCATGGCTCCCGCATGTTCACTGGACACCCCCTCCCCCCCGTGCCTGTGCCTGCTGCTGGCGTCCGGCTTTGCCCAGGCAGGCAGGCTGCTGGTGGTGCCCATGGATGGGAGCCACTGGTTCACCATGCGCTTGGTGGTGGAGAAAGTCTTCCAGAGAGGACATGAGGTGGTTGTGATCATGCTGGAGGTGAGTTGGCAGCTGGGACAGTCACTGAATTTTACAGTAAGGACTTACTCCACTTCTTACACCTTGGAGGATTTAGACCAGAAATTCATGGTTTTTGCTGACGTTCAGTGGAAACTCCAGAGCAAAGTATGTACTCTTTTGCAACAGGTTCATCTAAAGATTTTTTTGACCTTATCTTTTCACATTTCAGGAGTTTGTTTAATGAGAAGAAATTAGTGGAATATTTAAAAAATACTTCTTTTGATGCAGTGTTTATGGATACTTTTGATGTGTGTGGCTTAACTGTTGCCAAATATTTTTCACTCCCATCAGTGGTCCTTTCTAGGGGAGGACTTTGCCATTTCCTTGAAGAAGGTCCGCAGAGCCCGGCTCCTCTGTCTTATGTTCCCAGCTTTTTCTCTGGCTTCTCAGATGCCATGACTTTCAAGGAGAGAGCACAGAACCATATGTACTGATTGGAGGAGCACTTAGTTTGCCCTTATTTTTTTAAAAAGGCCTTAGAAGTGGCCTCTGAAGTTCTCCAAACACCCGTCACAGCACATGAGCTCTACAGCCACACGTCAATTTGGTTGTTACCCACGGACCTTGTTTTTGACTATCCCAGACCCGTGATGCCCAACATGGTCTTCGTGGGTGGAATCAACTGCCATCAGGAAAAGCCCTTGTCAGAGGTACGTTCTCTCTCCTTTGGCACATGAAGGGTAGCCTGGCTTTGTACCTTGATTAAAATGATCCCTTCCTGAACTGTGACATATCACTTACTTTTGTCACATTTGTCTTTCTGAGTCAGTGTATTATTTTGTTCCCTTTCATTTAATTGTGGGTTAAAGAACTTTCTAAAGCAGCCCTTATTTATGTGCATGTATATACAATTGTTGTTAAATATATATACAGAGTGCACCAAAAATATATACACACTTCCGGAAAAGTAAAACTTGTATAAATATTTTAATACTAAATTTATTGAGACATCGTGAGATGAATGGAAGTTACCACTGCTCTTTACAGTTATAAGAGGTGCTCAAAGTGGTGGCCATCAGCTTCCAGACATTTATTAGTACAAAACTGTTGCTTGTATAACCTTGGTCATTGGGATTGCTGCACATGGGTTTTCAATTTCTTCTCCAAAGGCCAGCAGTGTAGTGGGTTTTCTGTGGTATATGACGTCCTCTAGGATCTGCCATCCAAAGGTAACATGATCTGTTGAAGAAAAAAATCATGCTTTTTTCCCCTAAAATGTGTACACATTTTTTGGACAGACTCTGTATTTTCCAAATTGTATTTTTTCTCATGCAATTTTCACACCTATCTTATTAATCTAATAGTAGGCTAAACATATCGTTCTTTACATGGAATTTTTCATTTGTCAATAAGTAATAGGTTCACAAGCCAATGTTTCACATTTCTTTTAATAATTTCATTAAAGTTTCACTGTGGTTACACCTTATGTTTTGGAAGTCAACCAATAGTGATAGATGTCTAAGTTTTTCTATTTTTTGCTTTTATGAACAGAACTAATAATGAACATTCTTAGCTAATTTCTTTGCATTCAGATAGTTTGATGGTCTCTTTCTTATCTCAGCGGGCTACAGTCCCAGGAACAGAGTTGCTGGATTAAGGGTGTTTACATACTATGTTCTAATGCATTTGAGAAACTGATTTTAAAACTTGGATGATCTCATTATAACATCAATTTTATGTGAGAGTTGTAGCTTTCACATAGCTTCTCTGGCTGTAGACACTGTCAGATGTTTAAAGTTTCCTTAATTTTCTGGACAAAAATATTGTGTATGGCTGTTGTGGTTTTTAGGTCGTACTGTTATTGTTCTGTTGGCCATTTGCATTTCTTCTTTTGTGAATTACTATTCATGTTTCTTAATTCTCTTGACAGAGCTCTTTTCATAAGTAATGGATATAAAGTTCTTGAGCATTAGGAATGTCAACGCTTAGCCATTTTGCTAGGCATTGGAAATAATTTTTCACTGGCAGGTCTTCATTTTTTTTTCCTACATGATTTTCACTTTTTGTTAGTTTCACTTTTTGGCAGTTTTTTCTGAATTTCAATTTGCTTAGGTTTTCCCAAGCCTGAGATACAGAGATATGTTTTCTACGTAATGTTTTAATTCTTCCAGTATTGATATTGTTTATTTTTTGCAATTAGCCCTTTAATCCATACAGTGGAAAGGTCAAATTGTATTTATTTTCTGAAGGTTTAACTGATTGTGCCAATACCTTTTTATAATAATTGTGGTCTCACTCATGCAAATGCTTCTTTATCTTGTTTTAATTTTCTATATTCTTTGAGTCTGCTTCTGACAACTCACTTTGTCCACTGTCCCCTTTTGCTGTTTATTCTGTACAACCACAATTTGATTAAATAGAGAGTTTTAATGTCTGGTAGTAAAATTCCTGTGTTCACTATCGGTGCTTCTAAATTTTGTTGGTGAATCTCATATTTTCCTTTATAAAATTTAGAATAGGTTATCTAGCCATGTTCTTTCTTTTATGAGTTAGTGAAATTCATTAGGTAAAAACTATCATCAGCAATTAATTTCCCCCCTGATATTTATAGTGCTGGACTTAGTCAGCTTTGTGTCACTATTAGGAAAGTCCCGAGGCCATTTACCTGTAAAGGGAAAAGGATGATTTTGGCTCATGGGACTGAAACTTGCAGTCCAAAGTTGAGTGGTTCTGGCATTATGAGTCTCTAGTGAGTGCACTGCATTATGGTGAGAGAAGCTGGAGGCAAGTTCTCCCCACAGGAACCCAGAAACAAAATATGAGACTCAAGAGGGCTGAAGTCTGCATTGCCTTCACGGACACTCCTCCAGGACCTCCCTCTGTCTCATATCTGTGCTCTTGTTTTTCCATTTTTGTTGTCCTTTTCCACGCCTTCATTTTTTGTGTACATTCCGGGAAGTGTTGGGAAACTTACTGAGTTGTACATAGCTAAGTCTTGGTACTCGTTTACATTGCAGGTAATCTTGATAGGTGTAAGGAATTACTACTGCATTTTATTAGTTGGTTTATAGCTGTATTTTAGATGCTTTACTTCTTTCTTCCTTTTATCTGTCTTCTTTTGTGATTCAGTGTGTTTCTGTAATGGTATGATTTGGGTCCTATTTTTATTTTGTGCTTCAAGGAAAGAGTTTTGCACTTTGCTTACTGTAAGGCAGGCATAGAACATCTTGTATTTGATGTTGTTGAACTGATTAATTTTGAGATAATAACAGTTTACCATTTGTTGTTATTATTATTATTTTCTTATTCTTATTCCTATTCTTATTATTTACCACAAGTTAAACCCAGGGACTGACACAGGCTAAGCACACATACTACCACAAAGCTATACTCTTAGCCATCTTTTAGCTTTGATTGGATGTAACCCTACACTTCTAGCTTTCCTAGACATCTTATGTTTAGATGCCAGAATTTACATTGTTTTGTCATATACGTGGCTCAACAATGTACTTCAGCTAGAGTTTTTATTCATAGTTTTGCATTTTACCTACTACACTAAGGATAAAACTGTTCAACACTTCTTCCTTACAGTCTTAGCGTATTTTGAACTTGGGTCTTGTATTCTTCCATCATTGTATTCTGGGCTTTCATGTGTTTTAAGTTTTTAATATTTCAAATTCCATATGTTTCAGGGCCACTTTACTTCACTTTAAGAAGTTGTCTTTGAACAATTCTTGTTAGGCAGTTCTAACGCTGATTATCTCCCTAAGTGTTTGTTTGTCTGAGAAAGTTCTGATTGCTTCTCACCTATGAAGACAGTTTGGGTGGGTAAAATATTCCTGGCCTGAAAAATTTCTTGTAGGAATCCACTGACATATGTGTTGACTCTTTCCTGTTTGGTGTTTCTACCATTGTTGCTGTCAAAATTTTGCTTTGTTTTTGTTTTTTGACAGCTTAGTTATGTGATTTGGTGGACTCCTCTTTGGATTGAATTTCACTGGAGATGGACATTTTTTTCTTTTCTTTCTTGTTTTTTTTTGCAGTACTGGGGATCACACTCAGGACCTTGTGTTTGCCAGGCAGGTGCTTATGCCACTGAGGTATATTCCCAGCCCCTGGATTGAATTTCACTGGAGACCTCAGTGCATCTTGTTTTGAGGTGTTAGCATCTATCTGCTCATGAGTTACATTTCAGCCACTATCCTTTAAATATGCCCTTTTTGTCCCCTTTTCTTTTGTTTGACTGCAACTCCTATAATGCAAGAGTTTGACCTCTTGATGGTATTTCATTATATACATAGTCTTTTTCTCCCCTTTCTTGTTCTTTTTCTTTTTGTTTCTCTGATTGAATAATTCTAAGTATAGTGTCTTCTGGCTCACTAATTCTTTTTTTTTTTTTTTTTTTTGGTTATGCTACTACCTCAATTTTCTTGGCCAGGGATCTAGCTCAGCTGCATAAGCACCTCCTGGCAAGCACAAGGTCCTGAGTTTGATTCCTGGTACCAAAACATTTTACTTCTATTAATTTTTCAGGTGAGTCATTTTATTCTCAATCTCTACAAGTATTTGCTGCCAATTTTTCCTCTTTTGGGTAGTACTTTGAGTTGAACCAGGGCCTTCACACTAAGCTACCTCCTCAACTTTTGCTATAATTTTAAATTTTGAGACAGCATGCTCAGGCTGACTCAAATGGTGATGCTCCTGCTTCCACCTTCTGGACTGCTAGGGTTACTGGCTTGTGCCACCATGCCTGGCTTATTTGGTGCTTCTTTGTTGTTTGTATTTTTATCTGGTTTCTTCCTGCTTTTGTGTATGTTTTTCAAACTTCATTAATCCTTTAACTGCACAGGTTCTTATAGTTCATGAACTTTCAAATGAAGAGTTTTCTGAGTTCCTCTTCAATCATTTCATAGATCTGCATTTCTTCTCAAAGAAGAATTCAGATCCTGAAAAATGCCTTTGACTAATAGCAGTACAGCAAAAGTACAACATAAATTTTCACTGAAAGAACTCTGGAACATGTACTTTTTCCATCTTCGTTTCCAAGAACCAGACTTATCTTTTTGTAACCCAAACAGGTTTTGAATTGCTCGCATCTGCAGTCATTGTCTACTGAGAGGGAAAGAGTGATATTGGAGAGTGTGTGGCTGTGCATGTGTGTGTTAAGGGCATATGCTTGTTTGAGGTGTCGCAGGTCCTGTACAGAGGATTTTATTTGCCTTAATTTTTTCACCAGCACATGTTTACAGTATGTAATGATCACATGCACAGCTGGGACACGGTACACATACACAACACATTTGAATTCCCCTGTATCCCCTCCCCCGCTCCCTTCCCTCCCTCCTTCTCTTGGCTCCCCTCACAGAAGGGATTTTGATGATGGTCTGCCATAAGAAAACATCTTTACTGCGATCCAGAGGAATAATATTCAGGAATGGGATTAACTGCATTAGTCAGGATGGCACATGGTCATCCAGGACAACATGAGAGCGGTTTCTGGGAAAACCGCAGTCACTCCCAGCATTTTGCAGTGATTGGTGAGTTACCGTGGAATTGGTGACTGGGCCCCCCTGGAAGGTTCCAGTTCCCGTCTATAACTCTGGGCAGCCTCGGCTTTGGATCACCTAGGCGGAGTCCAGGTAGACAGCAGCACAGGATCTGTGCTTCTTCGTTTTCTCTCATGTTGTGGCTCCGTTCCAAACCTCCAGATGCAGATTCAGCTATTTGTGTATAAGCTCCAGGCTTACCCCCAGGATCACTTCTTTCAACTTTTTCTATATTTTTTTGGCAGTACTTGAGACCTGGGGCCATCGCATTGAGCAATGCCCCTAGCCCACATTATTATTATTATTTTGAAACAATGTCTGGTAAGTCGCTAGGTTTTCCAGACTGGCCTTGAACTTGCTAATATCTTGCATCACCCTTCCAGACTGCTGGGATGTAGGCGTGAGCTACTGTGACTGGTGAGTTCTTTTAGTACTGTGGGGTATATTTTTATTTTTATTTAACACACTTTTTCTTTCTTGTTTTTTTTTTTTCCACTGTATATTGTTATCTTCAAAGTAGTTACTCAGAGTAGAAGACATAAACCAAAAAGATTCTTACAAAAAAGAAATAAACAAAAAACAACATAAATCTTTCTTTTCAGTGAACAAAGATAACCTGGTAGTATCTAGTTATAGTGTTGTCAACTTTGTATATGTTTTTAGAAAAGAATTATTTCTACTTTTGATGCTTTTGAATTGTTTTTCTAGTCTTTGTTTCAGTTATTTCTACTCTCTTTTTTAAAAAAACTGCTGTTAATTCCAGGGTTAGTTTCCTCATTTCTTCCTCTTTTTATTTTTTGCAGTTCTGAGAATTGAACTTGGGCCTGAGCTACAACCCCAGCCCTATTATTTTGAGAAGCGTCTTATTAAGCCACTCAGGCTAGGCTCCAATCTGTGACCTTTCTGCCTTGGTTGTCCAGAGTGCTGGGATTACAGGCGTGAGCCACTGTATCCACCTTCATCCTTTTTTCAGTTATGTGGGGTAAATTTTAATTTTAAATTTAAGATATCTTTTCTTCTTTTGTAGGTGTTTATAGCTGGAAACCAACTTCTCAGAAATGTTATATACTATCTGTTTTGGTGTGTTGTGTTTCCAGTTTAATTTGTTTTAAGATCCTTCTTAATTGTTCTTTCTGTATTTTCCTGGACCTACTTCTTGGTCCAGAGCATTTATGAGTATGTGAATTACCTGAAATTCATTCTGTATTTCTTCCTAGTCTTAGAGGACTGTGGTCAGAAAACATATTAGATACAATTTGAATATACTTAAATTTTCCAAGATTTGTTCCTTACCCCGTGATCTACCCTGGATGATGTGCCATGAGTCCTTGATAGAAGGCTCTAGTCTATTGCTGTTGAGTGTAATATTCCACATCTGTTTCATCTCTTTGTTCTAATGTGTATTTATGTCTAAGGTTTCTATATTCATTTTTGCAAGTTTGACAAATCCATTTTTGAAAATGGGGAATGAAGCGCCCTACTGTTATTATCTTGCAATTTGTATCCCCCTTCTAATCCTTTAATACTGACTTTTTGTATTCAGGTGACCTGTTGGTTGCATATATGTTTTTATTTGTACGTATTCCTAATGAGTTAACCTCTCTGTCATTATATAGTGTCCTTTGACTCTTAGGCAGTAATTGACTTAAGATCAGTTTCATCTGAGACACACAGCATTTGTTCAGTTGCCATTGCGTTTTTCCATCCTCTCACTTTGCTGTGTGCCTTTGAAAGTTAGTTGAGTTTTTTTGTAGAAGAAAATCATTAGGTCTTCTAAAAAATGCAATCACTCTATGAATTTTTATTGGAGAATTTAATGTATTTAACTTTAAAGTAATCACCAGTTGGTAAGAGTGCACGGCATCCTTTTTTGTTAATTTTGTTCTGTTTGTGTAACAGAAACTTCTTTTCTCTTTAGTTTTGTTTCCTTTATTGTTTGGTGTTTTTATGGAATGATAGGTATGGGATCTTGTTAGTTTCCTAAATTCTCTCTGGTTCTCTTTTCTGTTCTTTATTTTTTAAAGCAGTTTTCTCATCTTCATATGTTGCCCAAACTTTAATTGAAATTTATAGTTCTGCGTCTCTGTAATTAACTGACATTCTTTCTGACATCAACCTGATTCCTTTTTCATATTACAGATGTCCATTTCTCTGCTATGAATTCTTAGATGTTTATTAGTTTCTTTTGAAGTTGTCTTGATTTCCTTATTCTTCATAATTTTTGGATCTTCTTTGCTCAAGTTAAGATCAAAGTTGTTAGGCACCTTCTTGACCCAAGTGGCACAAGGTCTGACCTATAGCACTGGACTGCACCCCAGTGAATTTATTTTACTGTAGTTTTATGGGAACCTATATAGAGAATATGGGCCAGAGTTACTCAGGGATATCATGGCAGTTACCGCTCAGGATGGCTGCTGTGAACTCCAGCTGGATCTGTGCACTGTGATTCTGGCAGGGCAAGCTCATCCCCACCCCAGGCAGACAGGGCCTCTTGTGAGCTCTTTGGTGGCGGGGCCACTGTCTGTTCTCATGTCAGGTGTAGTAGCTGCCAGGACGCCACTGTCTAGGGAAACAACCGTGCAACCACCCAGCAGGTGGAGCTGCTGGTTGAGCGTGGCAATGGCTTCTGGTAAGGCTGATTTAAAAATGTGAAACCTGACCAGGCAACTCTGCTCTTTGGGATCTGCGATTGGCAAAAGTGCGTGAAACTAATTCCTTGGATTTTCTGAAACTGGAGAAGTGGGAGTGCTCTCCCCTGGGCAGGATCATGTATTGGCAGTGATGGGGGGGGGCAAATAATAAGGGAGGAACGCACTAGACAGCTCGGCTCTGTGCTTCCTCTCACAGCCAACTCAGATCCACGTTTGGTTTATGCGTTTGGCAGACATCCCTGGGCAGACCCCACGTATGACAGCATCAGTGAGCTATTGCCAAGGTCTGTACCCTGGTGACTACACCCCTGCCTCCTCTCTTTGTTTTTGTCCGACTCTTTGCCTTCTACTTGTGCAGTTGTCGCTTCTGTTCCCCGCGAGGGGATACAGGAGTGGACATCCTGGAAGCATCTTGGAAATGCTAGGACAGCTGTATGAAGACTTCAGTTCTCTTCTCTAGACCACGGGTCCAGGAAAAGCCCTTTGGTGTGGAGTGGTGCAAACCTGGGGAGAGAAAGTTGGCTTTCTTCCTGTGAACACAGATTTCATTAAGCCCTCACACGGGTGGCTGAGGCTTGTGTGATACTGATCATGTTGCAGCGTTTCAGTGGTCTCCAAGATTTTCGAGCTTAAAGAAGAAACCTGAGATGACTTACAGATGACACTTGGGAAATACAGCTGATGCCTGGGAGGCCTCAGGGCTAAGGGCTTTGCAGTGACTCTTTGGGAGCTGGGTTGCCAGTTTGGTTCTGAGAAAAGAGTGCTGTTTCACAATCTCTAGTAATAGAAACTCATCTGTACTTTTCTTTTCAATTTTTCTGAGATCTCAAAGTACAAGTGCATTGCTTAATAGCTCTGTTTCCAATGTCACATAATTGCAAGCCAAGCTATGGTTCTTTTTCAAACAAAGATCATAAATCACCTTTGTCTGGAAAGTCTGTTAGCAAGTGAACCTCAGTAATAATTATTGCTCTGAGTAAGTAGTTTTCCATGAGTGTTACTTCTCATATATCAATGTGCGAATCTCCGCCCATTCTGTGGCAGAGTTAGTGCCTGTACTCATCCACCCCTGGTATTACATGAGCTGTGTCTGCGCAGCTGGGCAGCTCTGGGCTGCAGTCCCCATGGCTCCTGCATGTTCGCCTGCCCCCCTCCCTCTGTGCCTGTGTCTGCTGCTGGCATCCAGCTTTGCCCAGGCAGGCAGGCTGCTGGTGGTGTCCATGGATGGGAGCCACTGGTTCACCATGCGCTCGGTGGTGGAGAAAGTCATCCAGAGAGGACATGAGGTGGTCGTGGTCATGCCAGAGGCCAGCTGGGGACTGGGACAGTCACTGAATTTCACAGTGAAGACCTATCCAACTTCTTACACGGTGGAGGAGTTGGACCATTCATTTCAGTTCTTTGCTGACACTCAGTGGAAAACTCCGGAGCAAACTATGTATTCTCTTGCAACAGGTTCATCCAGACCTTTTTTTGACATCACCTTTTCATGTTGCAGGAGTTTGTTTAATGCGCAGAAAGTAGTGGAATATTTAAGAAAGACTTCTTTTGATGCGGTGTTTATGGATCCTTTTGATGTGTGCGGCTTAATTGTTGCCAAATATTTTTCTCTGCCATCTGTAGTCCTCGCCAGGACAGTATTTTGCCATCTTCTTGAGGAAGGTACGCAGTGCCCCTCTGCTCCTTCTTATGTTCCCAGGCTTTTCTCAGCGCTCCCAGATGCCATGACTTTCAAAGAGAGAGCGCAGAATCTTTTTACCCACCTCGAGGAGCATTTATTTTGCAATTATTTCTATAAAAATGCCTTAGAAATTGCTGCCAAAATTCTCCAAATGCCTGTTACCATGTATGACCTCTTCAGCCAGCCATCGCTGTGGCTGTTACGCACGGACTTTGTTTTTGACTACCCCAGACCCGTGATGCCCAACATGGTCTTCGTGGGTGGAATCAACTGCCAGCGGGGAAGGCCCTTGTCAGAGGTATGCCCTGTCTCTCCTGTGGCACATCAGGGTATCCTACATTTCACATTAATTACACAGCCTCCTTGCTGAACCGTGATATGTCACTTACATCTGCCCCGTTTGTCTTTCTGATTCAGTGAGTTCTTTTGTTGCGTTTTATTTAACTGCAGGCTCATCAACTTCTTCAAGAAGCCTTTGTTCATGTGAACGGATATAAAATTGCTTTGAGTATATATGATTTCCATTTCATATTTTTAATACCGTGTTTCTCAAACACTGGCAAAAACTACTTTTTGTGCCAGTTGTGTTCTCACCTATGGAAAGTGCTCTAGAAAATATTTGTACATGCCTTCCAATTTTTGAGATATGAACACATATATTTATGTAGCTCATGCAAGTTTTCACATCTATTTTAGTAAACTAATAGTATGTTAGACTAGTGGTGGAAAGCCTTTCAGAGCTTTTGTTGATAACAAAGAGCCGATGGTGTCATGTGTGCCATAGGTTTGCCATCCCTGGCTAGACATACTGACCTTTACTTTGAATTTTTCCTTTTTTGCCTAAGTAGCCACATTCACAGGCTGATATTTACACATGTCATATGCTTTTCTAATAATCTTGTTACATTTTCCTTTGACCATACCTTACTTTTTAAAAGTCAATCAATAATGACAAATATTTAAACTTTTTCTACTTTTGATTTTACGAGCAGAACCTATAGTAAGCAGGTTTAGCTATTTTCTTTGCATTCAAACATTTCTCCGATGTTGTTCTTATCTCAAATAGGCACTAGTCCCAGGAACAGAGCGCTGGTTGTAATGGTGTGCAGCTATTATGCTTTAACACATTTGAGAAACTGCTTGTAAATCTTACCTAACCTCACTCTAACTTCAATTTTATTTGAGAGCTGTAGACTTTTGCTACCTTCTCTGGCTCCAGACATTGTCAAATGTTTCAAGTTTTCTTAACTTTCTGGACAAATATTGTGTATATGGCTGCTGTAGTTTTAATAAATTTTTTTTTCTTTTCTTTTTTTTTTTGCGGTACTGGGGATCGAACTCAGGACCCTGTGCTTGCTAGGCAAGCGCTTATTCCACTGAGCTATATCCCCAGTCTGCTGCTGTAGTTTTAAAGTCCTGCTGTCCTTGCTCTGTTGGGTGTTTGTATTTCCTCTTTTGTGAACTGCATACTCTTGTTCCTTAATTTTTGACAGAGCTCTTTTCATACATAACAGCTGTAAGTCTTGAATATTAGGAACTTCAGTACTTAGCTTTCCTGTAGGCATTGCAACCAGTGTTTCATTGACTTCATTTCTTTTGTCTTATAGTGCGTCACATTTCTGTTGTCAAGTTGGTTAACCTTAATTTATTGCTTTGAGTTTTCTTTTGTGTGCTTTTCCCCAGACCTGAGATACAGAAATATTTTGTATATATTACATTTTGCTCTTCAAAATTTCTCCAATGTTGACACCTTTTATGTTTTTCAATGAGCCCTTTAATCCACAGAGTGCAAGGATCCAACTGTACTTGTGTTCTGAAGGTATAATTGATTGTGCCAATACCATTTAGTAATAATTCCATTCTCACCCTCAGAGCAGAAATACATCTGTATCTCATTCCAGTTTTCTATATCCTTTGAGTCTGCTTCTGACTGCTCACTTTGTCTGCTGTCCTCTTTAACTGTTCTGCAGCACACAGTTTGGCTATGTAGTGAGTTTTAATGTCTGGTAGTAAAACATTCACTTTCCGTTCTTCTAAATTTTGTTGGTGATTCTCATATTTTCCTTTACCAAATTAAAATTTTGTTACCTAGCCACATTGTTATTTTCTCTTATGAGTCTGTGAGCTTTATTAGGTCAAAACTCTCATCAGCAAATAATGTCCTCCCTGATATTTGCAGTGCCAAAATTAGTCAGCTTTGTGTCACCATAAGGAAATTCCTGAGGCCACTTTCCTATAAAAGGAAGAGGATGCTTTGAGCTCATGGGCCTGAAGCTTGCTGTCCAAAATGCATGGTTCCGGCATTCTGAGTCTCTAGCAAGGGCGCTACATTATGGTGAGAGAGAGTGGAGGCGAGTTCTCCTCACATGAACCGGGAAACAAAATGTGAGACACAAGAGGGAAGAAATCCACAGTTCCCTTTAAGGACCCTTGTTCATGGATTTCCCTCTAGGCTTCTGAAACTTTACATAACCTCCCAAGAGCACCACCACGGGGCCAAGCCCTTAGCACACTGTACTTTAGGGTTTGTTCTTCCCAACCACAAAGTATTTGCTTTGCTTTTGGGAGTATGTACTTCCAAAACATTGTGTAGCAATACTAGAGGGCTAGGTCATTGAAACTTGGATTCAACTATTTATAATTCAATACATCTTAAGAAATACATGAGTAATGTTCTAGGTGAATGCATTTAAACACTTGATATCTTTTATTGCAGTGAAGCATGTATTTGCATTAGTTTTATTCATCTCTATGCATATTGAGTTGATTTTAGAGCTAAATCGTGTTCTGCAATGTATTAATAGGGTTTCAGGGTAAGGGGCTTTTCAGCCAACTAGTGGCAAAGTGAAATAATTTAATTTCTATGAAGTAGGGTGACTATAGTTTTAGGCACATCAATACTTTGCTTGGCTTTCTACTCTTGGCAAGACCAGGATGCAAAGGGACTGAGCCTGGTCATAAAATGTCTCTGTGCTTTTTGATCTGTCATTGTGCTGTTTACCCAAGGCTGGACCCTGCAACTTCTTGAACCAGGAGCAAGTTCAGTGTGGCTCACTGGGTCACCCAGAGGGGTATAGAGATATAAAGTATGTGTGTGATTTTATATCACCCATCAGAGAATGATATCTCTTATAATGTGAAATGTATTGTGTCATATGGTGTTTTCTATATACTTGCTTATTTCTATATTCTAATCTATACTTAGATATATAATAAAATATGTAATAAATATGTAGTAAAATATGCAATAAATACAATTATTCATGTATGTATAAAATGAAAACATGGTTTATATTGTTGAAGGATATATGTTAAAATGTTTATAAATTTGTATATTTATGAGTATGACTACAAATCATATACAATTCTCAAAGATATATTCAGATGTCAACATCAGTCCATTGGCTTAAATCCTGATTTGCTTAGAAAGAAAAGTCTTAGTCTGAAGTACTTGTATTTCTTCATCTGAGAAGTGCATATTCATCTCAGATGACCAGTTTTGGATTAGGCCTTTGAATTTGGGGGATGGGTCTACCATTTTTCAATTCTTTATAAGTTTTAGATAAAAGTGCTTTGTCTGTGGGACAACTGGCTATAATGTTTTTCTTACTCTGTGGGTTGTCTTTTGACTCTGTTGCTGATTTCTTTTGTTGTGCAAAAGCTTTTTAATAAGGTGAGATCCCATTTGTTGACTTTTTTATACTATTTCTCTTACAGTCTGTGTTTTGTTTATGAAGTCTCTGCCTACACCTGTCTTTGAGATCTCTGCCCATTTTCTCTTCCAGTTAAATTAGTGTGTCTATTTTAATATTTAGATCTTTGATCCATGTTGACTCTAGTTTAATGCAGGTGACAGACATGGGTCTGGTTTTAGTGCATCTCACGGTGAGAGGGACGCACTGATACAGACTGTATATGAGGATGCTTGTGTATTAGTGGGCTTATTTGTGTCTCTGTGCATGTGTTTTTGTGTTCAGTGTCCTTCTGTCCTTTGTCTTTGTTTAAGATGTGTGGCCAGTCTCTTATATTATGTATTTTTTTTTTTCTTTTTTTCTTTGGAGGTACTGGGGATCGAACTCAGGACCCTGCTCTTGCTAGGCAGGCGCTTATTCCACTGAGCTATATCCCCAGCCCCTAGGCCAGTCTCTTGTAACATCATCCAGTCTGGTATTTTGGGGGAACTAAAGTCACAGTCTGAACTGTGACTCTGATGAAGGAAAAAGATGATACGGTGTGTATGATTGTGCTTGTGTGTTTGTGTCTTTGTACATGAGTGTTTGTATGTAGTATCTTAGGCCCTACATAAGGTATACTTCAAGGGCCTTCTGTGACCAAATCTTCCTGAGTTTCTCCAAGCTAATCGTATCTACTGATGGAATTAATTTCTTCATCAAGTGTGGTAGATCATCATTTAGGAGAACATTAAAACTGAATTGATGGAGGAAATAAAGAAATCATTCCCAGTCTCTTCAATTTTTAATGGATTTCAGCAGAATTGGCTACTTAGTCTAGCTGGAAGGAATTCAGGTCCAGTGTGTAGTTTAGGTTCATTCAGGCCACAGAGATATGCAGGTGTTACTCGGTTATACAGTAATGAGAGATGTGTGCTTCTACCATGGCTTTCCTTTCATTGCTTCATTCCAAATTCCAAAATACATTGATCTCTTAATCACAGTCCAGAATTATTTTATTTTGTCTTGTTTTCAAACTTTTCACCCCTGTACAAAGGGAGACTAGGGAGTAATGAATATCTGTAGATCCATTGTTAAGTTCAAATAAATTTTACTATTTTCCTGCTTACATTTATTTGAGCCTTTACTCTATTTCTTCCAAAATTTTTGCTGTCATATCAAAAAATGTTCTTCATATGTACTTTTGTCCACAACATGCACTTTTTTCTTACTTTTGATGAAGATATTTACTCACTTAATATGAAAATAAAAATTAATGACCATAATATTAAATTATAAATTATAATTTATGAGTTATACTGAAACATTGAGTTATAATGAAAGTTTTCTTGTCCTAGTAATATCTTTCACATTTAAATAAATGGATTAGAATTGAGAACGAGGGATAAATACTGTGTAGAATTCCATGGTCAATTTTTAAAAAGTAAGTCTGCCAAATCCCTTTGAAATGTTAAGGAAAGGAAGCCTCCTCCCTAGACAGTATGTGGACAGGCAAACATTGAGCTCCAGGTATGTGCATGGATCCTTTCCTCACACCATATCCAAAAATTTACTTAAAATGAATGAAATATAAAACTAACACTAAAATGTCTTGGGTTGAATCTTCATGACATTGGATTCACCAGTGAGTTAATGGATACAACATCAAAATCCAAACCAAGCAATACACGTAGATTGGAGTTCATCAAACTGAAAGTCCCGGGAAGTGCTCCACAGCACTGCTCAGCTCTCTTGCAGGAGGAACTGATTTCTTTCCCTGTGATCAACGCCTGGCAGCCATCGGTCAAACTTCTGCTGCTGTGGTTTGGATTTGGTAGCTGATTCTGTGCTGGTTGCAGAGAGCTCACACTGAGGCAGTTTTTTTTTTTAAATTTTTTTTAAAATAAAAGTACAAAAACATACTAACAAACAGACACCAATTAGCATAAAAAATAGTAAAATCACAACTAATCTATAGACAAGGTGACATGGTCTCAACAGTGGTTATTGCTTTAGCCATTGATATCTTTGAAGTGTAAATATATGAACCCATATACAGACATGCAAAATTAGTCAGAAAATTAATCCTCTCAACAACAGAAAAAACACAAAAACCAAAAATCCAAAGACAAAAAACAAAACAGGCAAACAACAACAACAACAACAACAACAACAACAAAACCACCAATAGTTGCTGCTTTGCATATTGATATCTTCGAAGTGTGTGTTCAGGATAACACATACAGACATACAAGATTGATCAAATAACCCGTCATCGATTAGAGGCAGTTTTGAATAGTCAGTGGATTGGCTTCTTTTGTACCCTTATCTTTTTTAGGTTTCGTGTGGCTTTTGGTATCAGCCTGACTCTTTGCCCAGTGTACAAAGGTTCCGCTGATGTTTTATTGTTTACTGACAAACATATCCTCACTAAGAGTTTTTGGGAAAATCATCAAACATTTCTTCATAACCCATTTGAAA
>PVLD010024877.1:0-24701 GCA_004027595.1 Dinomys branickii
GTCTGACTAAATTTGCATGTCTGTATATGGGTTCATACATTTACAATTCGAAGATATCAATGGATAAAGCAATAACCACTGTTGAGACCATATCACCTTGTCTATAGATTAGTTGTGATTGTACTATTTTTTATGATAATTGGTGTCTGTTTGTCAATATGTTTTTGTACTTTTATGTTTTTAAAATAAAAAAAAAAAGGAGAAAACAAAGATTCCTGTAGAAAGATGTTCATCTCAGCGTTACTTATAAAAGCCAACTGCATGCCTCCCAAAGGTTCAGTGATAAGGGAGATGTTAAGTAAACTGTGGCACAGCTGCGTGATGGTGTACTGGCAGCCAAGTTTTTTTAAAAAAGACTTTTGAAGAGAGTTTTTAATAATATGAGGAAATGCTTCTGCATCATGTTAAGTAAAAACACAGATACTAAATTAGGTCACTTGATCTTTGACCCAGAAACCCCACTTTGGAAATCTATCCTACAGAATTAAAACCAGCAGTGTATTAGGATGCATCCATAAGAATATTTATTGCTCTAGTGTTTATAGGGACTAAAACAACAATAATAACAAAACTGAAAAGAACCAGACTGGCCATTGGTAGGTGAATGTTTGACTTCATTAGGGCGATTCTACAGCAGAATCTACAGCAATAGTCTGCTAACGTTAAAATTTTTTTCAAGTATGTGTGTTTCATGTGTAGTATTAACCAGCCAAAGCAACTTTTAAAATAATGAGCAAAGTATTATCCTATAAACAAGCACACATGCAATCTACTTGACCCGGATATACAGGCTCATGAGTGTTCACATGGTCACAAAAGGTTCACAGTTATTACTTAGCAAAACAGACATAGATTATCAGCTTCTGGGGCTCACATTCCCATTGTTAGACTTGTTTAAGTGAGCATAGTTAAAGTAGGCCTATAAAAAACCTAATGTGTGCTGAAAAATCACACTATGATCTCAAAACTATTAAAATGCATATACTTGGGATGGAGTAACAGATCCAAGAGAAATCTCCTTATGTGCACCATTGCTTAGTGCTGCAATTAGGAGTGATTAATGTTTTATCAAGGATTTTGTACTTTGCAAGTTTTCTGTTTTAGATATGTTTGTTAGTTTTATAAATCGGGATAAATGGATGGATGGATGGATGGATGGATGGATGAGTGGACGGATACAAGTAGAAAGAAGTTGAAAGAAAGAAGGATGGGAAAGAAGGAAGAGCTGGGGATATAGCTCAGTGGAATAAGCGCCTGCCTAGCAAGCGCAGGGTCCTGAGTTCGATCCCCAGTACCGCAAAAAAAAAAAAAAAAGGAAAGAAGGAAGAAAGGAAGAGGGGAAGGGAGGGAGGAGAAGGAGAAAGCATGCCAGGAGAGAAGAAAGGAAAGGAGAAGAAAAGGAAAGAGAAGAAATAAATCAATCACCTGAACAACTTGATAGTCTCCATATTTCTCCCCACTTCTCAGTGTCCTGGGCTCCCGCTCACCCAATCTGCCCGGCCCAATCTGCTCTCCCACTTGAGGGCCCCTTGGAGGCACCAGCAGACACAGATGAACCTGATCCCAGAGGCAGCCACATCTGCACCGCATGGTTTATGTGCATTCTATCCTGGGTGAAACCCTCTGGAATTAATATCTGATGAAGAATAAACCCGTTAACAGGACAGATTTATAGTATTCAAATTACTATTGATCCAGTCAGTACACAACTAATAAAAACATTCCTTGCATGACCTCCAGCCTGTGCACGCTTAAGCAAATTATCTCTAATAAACAAGTATTATGTGGACCTGAGGAAAAGGTTAACCAGTAAATTACTGCTGTCTCTCTTTGTCTCTGTCTCTGTCTCTCTGTCTCTGTCTCTCTCTGAACCTGTCTCCAACATGTATTTTTATGTACCCTGTAAAAAAGCCTTTAGTTTGCCAAAGTCTCCTCTACCATAGTACAGAATCTTCCTCACTGAATTGGGCAAAACCGCATAACAGAATCATGTTTCTCAATAAGCAACTCAGTGAAAACCACAAAAGAACAACATTCTTCTAAAGGGTAGTGGGCAAAAAATAACCCTGGCCTAGGATCCCAGAAACATAGACTCTTCTCTAGGATTTGAAGTTCATCACCTGTGTGACCTTGGATAAGTCACTTCAAAACTGTGTCACATTTCAAACCCAAATCTAAATAGGTTGAGAGGATTCTTAGCCTCATTTGGTTAAGTTCCACAGTGCTTCCTAAAAGGTTTGAGAACAGCTTACAGTTCCCACTACAGAGCTCCAGGAACCCATGGGCCCAAGTCTGGGATCTTCTGGTCCCTTGCCATTGAAGTGCCTACTGATTTCACTGAGCTAGGCCAAGTCTAACCCCCCACATGCTAAAGGAGGACCAGAAGATAGATCTGCAAGTGATGATCAAATATATGGTGACTATTTTAAAAATATGGCAAATATTTAAATTTAAGAAATTACTACAAGCTGGGTGTGATGGTGCATGTCTGTAATCCCAGCACTCAGGAGGCTGAGGAGGACCGCTGTAAGTTGAAGGTAAGCTTGGCTACACAGTGAGTTCAAGGCTAGCCTGAACTGCATCATGAAATTCCCGTCTCAACAAACCAAAAACAAACAAACAGAAGAAGAAAAGAAATCACTACAGTAAAAGACCCATTGCCATCAATGAATATCTTTAGTTGTGCTGCTGGGACTGCCTTGATGTTCCTGATGTATTCAAAACAGTCACCTGTTGTGGTCACTTTCGCTTTGGGAACGAGTCAGAAGTCACATAGTGACAGCTCTTGTGAACAAGCTGAATGTGGACACGCTGTAACGTTTTTATGAGCCTGATTTTCTATTGCATTGCAGCTGGCTGCTCCATTCACTGTGTATTTGACTGCGCTGTGTAAAACCACTCATGAGAGAGGACTTCTAGAACTGCTTCAGAAAGTGCCAAGCACACCGGGATAAGTGTGTGCAAAGTGAGACGGATTATTTTGAGAGCACTTATGGACAATACGGGTTTTACTATAACAATTATTTTTTATTTAACCATACACTATATTTTTCTTTCATACTTCATGTAAAGGCTCCAATGCATTATACACAGCACTATACCTCCATTCCTGGAACCCAACAAGCCGAGGCTTGGAAGTCCCCAACACATAATGGGACATCACCTGGAGGGACATCTTCCTTCCAGCTAGGATAAAAAGGAAAAACAAATATAGCAGTTTGTGCACCAGGAGGTTTCCCACTGGTGCAAACCGGGACCAGTGCTGGTATCACTTCGCACACATTATATTAGGGTTGTGCTCAGATTCCTTCCCTGGTCAGGTGTCATTGCTAGGGAGTAAGAAAAGGACCCCTGAGCCGTGCACCCAGGAATGGGAGGTGATTTGCTCCTGCTGTCTGTCACACCTGGCTTCAGTGTAAACATGAAGGTGAAGAAATGCTGCAGTGGATTAGTAGAATTAGTATTTACCATGCTGGTCCAGGACCTTCGGACAAGTTATTGTATATTTCTGAGTCTAACTTTGTACATTTGGGATATTCTGTTCTTAATGTGTTCCTCATAGGTTTTTTTCAAGTTCAGATGACATTCTGAATTCTGAGTGATCCCCACATACGTACCGAGCAGGGTGCCAGGTCCATTTTCCCTCAACCCCCTGACTCAGAGGACATTGGCAAGCAAGTGGCATGTTGAAGGCTGAAGAACTATCCTTATCACCTCTGCCTCTTGGGGACATGGTACACGCACATTTTGGTAGATGCTCCTGCATGATAAATGGAAACTACAGTATTGAAGATACAGGCAAAAAAGCCCTATATGTGGCGCCATGCAATTGTGTTCCTAATGAAGTGTTACAAAAATATAGCCAACAAAAAATATTTAAATTTCTATTATTCAAAAGAAAAAATATTTAAATTTCTAAATGTTAAAACATTAAATAAAAAAGAGAAAAAATGTGGCTGGAAACTGAAAGCTAGCCAACCAATTTGTTTTTTTTTTTTTTTTTTGGTGATAGCATTCTATTATGCAAGAGTATGAGATACGCATAGTCCATATGTTTGGTAGGCTAAAGTTACTTAGGAGTACACAAGGAACTCTCAGAACATAGATAAAGATCTTAATATCTAAAATGGGTAAGCAACTGACAGCTGATGGGCCAAATACTATCCACTTCTTGTTTTAAAACAAATTTTTATTGGGAAACAGATGTACTCATTCATTTCTAAATTATACGATTGTTTTGTGCTCTAATGGTTGCTAGGGCATGAATGTTGATGTCCCTGCTAAATTCATTCATTGACGACTAAGCACCCCTTTGGTAATATTAGGAGGTAGGGCTTTGGGGAAGTGCTTGGGTTCTGAGGATGGCTCGCTCTTGCATGGGGTTGGTGTCCTTAGAAGACAGGCCCCGGGGAGCTCTTTCACCACTTGCCCTGCAGGGGGACACAGTGAGAAGGTGCTATGAACCAGGAATGGGCCCCGCTGGCCACTAAATCTGCCAGGACCCTCAGAATGGATTTTCCAGCTTCCAGAGCCATAAGGAATAAATTTCTGTTGTTTATAAGCTTCCTAATGTATAATATTTTCTTATAGTAGCCCACACAGGATAAGGCAAAGGGCAGAATCGCACACTTTGACACAGGCCCTACAGCCTGCAAAGCCTATGATATTCACTATCTCTACCCTTCACAGCAAGAGCTTGCAGAACCCCTTTCCAAAATAACAATGTGGGCTGAGACCTCTCATTGTGACTCAAATTTCAGTGCCCAGGATAAGCCACAACCTACCTTCCTTGAGGAGCCCTGGTCCCAGGGAAAGGGGCTATCACTGACTCAATTCCTTCTTTCCTAGTCCATCACCACCCACTTTCAAATAGCAAAGCTGGTGAATTGATTACAGGCAGCAACATGATTGGGGGCTGGAGGGAGAGGGATTTAAAGGAGCTGTAATGACACCGTAAAAGCTTTGTTGGGCTGCTTTTATGAGCCCGAATCAGCTCAGAGGAGCCTGACCCGAAGAGGTGAACGGAAGTGTGTAAAAGGCTTGCCTTTGGGATAAATGCATGTCAAAACCCGCCCATGGAGAGGGAGCGGAAAAGGGGGAAATAAATGACAAGCACAGTACTTTAACGGAAAGTTTCCTCCAAAAGGAAGCAAGCAATGAGGCCAGGCGAGGAATAAATGGTGTAGAAATGACAGCTGCTCTTCAGTGAGGCCACAGCTGCACTTGTGACTGATAAGATCCACCGTGTGTCAGTTGCCACGTCTCCCTTTTCACACTTCAATGTGAACTTTACAGCAAAAGGGGGACAGGAGGCAGTGAAGGGGAAAATGGTGGCTCCGAAGGACTTGTGCACGGAGTGTGAAGCCATTTCAATTTTATATTCGAAAGGACTTTGTAGGTGATCCCATGAATGCAATTATGCCCACCTAATAAAAGCAACATATGCTAAGACAATTAAAAGATTTTATTATACATCTATTCGTTGTATTCTTTTCAGGCAGGAGGAATGGAAACCGGCGAGAGGGAAAGGATACCATTAGTAGGAAAGGGAGCCAAAGTCAGTCTGGAGGATTCCTGGGGGAAATGAATAGATATTGATGTATTTTTAACATAAAGATGAATCACTAGATTACTCTTTATCAGGGATCTTTTTCACCTTGCAAAATGCCAAGCTTCTGGTTTCATGACTCTGTATTAAGATGAAACATAGCTGAAGACATCACTATGCCTTCTGAAAGCCCTCGGTGTTTTGGTTTACAATCATAAAATTAAGAGCTCCATACCATGCCAGTAAGAAAAAGTCACTTGATTCAAAGATGAATGCCAAGGTGCCAAGTGGAAATCCAGCTAATGATCCTCCACCTGGTCATCCCACATATATTTAATGGGGCCCAGGGAGGGGGTCCAATGGGCTCCAGAGCATGGAGATACTAGGATGGAGGAGGCAGTCTGTGTACTCAGGAAGCTCCCAGGGACAGTCTGCCGGCTCCTCACAAAAAGCTGTTTGCTTTTTTGTGGGCAAAAAGCTAGATTACACCCACCAACCTTATAGTCAGAGGTGATTACATGACTGGTGATTACTGCTGGAGTGTGAGTAAGGCTGGTAGGTGAGTGGATGCTGATACCAACTCTGAGAATGAAGCCACCCAAATACAGTAATACCTTAGTTCATAAGCGCTTCTGTTTGCACGCAGTTTGGTTCTTGAACAAAAGAAGCATTTGACAAAATTTTGCTTCCATTCACAAACTCCACATCATGTGACAAACACAACCATGGCGATCTTCCCCACACAAACACAAATGCAGCCATCTTCCTCAAAATCATAAAACAAATTAAGTTTGTGAACCAAAGTACCACTGTACAGCCTTTGGGGCTTGATCAGTGCTGCATTAAGGGGGCTACTTGTTACTGTAGCTTAGTCTACCCTAATACCATCACAACACAGATGTGCAAGCAAACCCATACAGGGGTCATGTTGAGAGTGTACTAGGGCTCTAACCTGGGGTTATAGAAACCCAGGGAGACCCTATAACTATACTACAGGGCCTATAACAGTTTCACAGAGAAGGTGATATTTCCACTCTAACTCAAAGGCATGAAGCATAAGGAACGTTACAAGCCAGGCAGGCAGCAGGAACAGAACTCACGTACAGCCAAAGACCTGGGGTGTGAAAGGATGTGGCCACTTAGTGGGATGGTGAGTGATTAGTGGAGTAAGGAGCAGGATGTGTGGGAGGATGGGCTGAATTGAAAGGGCTACACCAGGAGCCAGCACTGCAGAGGCTCACATGGGCGTGGGGGCCTCACACAACTAACTGTAGAAGGATCTTTTGGGTTAAATATCAGTGCTAGGAAACATGACCAGCTACTGTACCTGCCTTCGAAGCTGTCTTTCCTTTAATTAAAAAAAATTTTTATTAGTACATGTTCGCAGTACATGATGATTACATTCATGGAGGGGAGTTTGGTCCACCATGCACATCAGGGTGTTAGTTATGTCTAAAGTCATCTTTGATCAAAGGAGCACATTCACCAGGCAGGGGCCACAGCTGTGGCCGATGCAGTCCATGAATGGTCAGGACCCTGAGAATTAAGGTCTCCACTCCCTGAGATGCCCCTTCCCCTGCAAAGAAGGTCAAATGAAGGGCAAGTGAGTGGTTTGTTGGGTCACATCAACGGAGCTCAGAATAGAGGTAGTTGTCACATGACTCATGCTAAAGGGAGTCAGCCTGAGCAGAACCACAGTTCTGTGGCTGTGGCTGACCTGGTGGCCACATGGAGACAGACAAAGCCCATCCCAAACGCACTTAAAATTCACACGCAGGAGGGACTCTTAAACCTCACACAGTACGTGAAAATGACTGTCTCCTGGCCACTGAGGAGGTAGGGTTTTGTTATATTCCACAAATGTGAATTTCAAGCTGAGTGGTAACAGCTAATCACTGAGAAGCACTTTAGCAAATTTTAAACAACTTTTTTATTTGAGCAACTACAGTGAGCCATATTAAAAATTAGAGCCATTAAATCAGAACTGACCAGTCTTTATGGGGCTATATTTTGGGTTCAGTAAGGTGTTCTAAATCCCCTAGGGAGAGGGGTGTTGACCTGTAGGCATTGTCAGGGACAGGGAGATAGAGGGGGGTGGGGAGAAGTTAGTGAGAAACAGTCTACTGAGAGACGAGAAACACGCCTGTCAGGATGAGAAAATCCTGCTAGGCACACAAGCTCTTCGAGGTTACTGCTAATCCTCAATGGGATGAATGATGCAAAATGAGAAGCATTTATACAAAATGGCATGGACTAAAGGCTCAATAAGGGAAAACTACTTTACTCATCCACGTCTTTCTGTTCTTCCTCATTAGGGCTAAATTTTCAGCTAAAGTTACTAAATAGATGACTTCTTAGCTGCTAAAATGAACCCAGGATGTTCACAAATTCTCCAAAAGAACACAGCCATGCTTCATTCCACCTCAGCGCTGTGGCTCTATGTGGATGTTCAGGGGACACTTGAGCCATTTTCATCCTGAAGGATTTGTCATGGCCCAGACATTAATTATTGTATTGGGTGAGGACAACTGCCTGGCAGTTAAGGCCACAGAAATTGACCACATAGGATTGCCAACCCAGAGACACTGGACACTGAGTGCTTGTCAAAGAACACTTGCTTGTACTGGGGACTTCAAGACCTGTGTAGGCGCCACTACCACCTTCCTTCACAAGCTTCCACCCTCACAGGCTGCAAGCTGAGACCTCACGAGACCAAGTTCACATAAACATCCTGGCAAGATATAAGCACTACTGATGGTTGCGTATCTTGAAAATCGGATCAACTATCAGTTTATAAGTCACCACAAGACTTTTCTGGTGAGGCATTTTAAACTAATTCAAAAAGTAATACACTACTTTTAACACTTGGAAAGGTGAAAAAAGAAAAATAAGCTGAACTTGGGGCCTATGCTTGTAATCACAGCACTCTGGGAAACTGATGCAGGAGGATTACAAGTTCAAGCCTGCACACAAATCTCAGCCATCATCTTCTTTCCTTACTCATCTTTATTTTAATACATTTCTTGTCCAGGGCTATATATCCCAATTTGAACCTCATCTTTGTCTTTAAACTTTTTTTTATTTTAAAGGGAGTAGTAAAAAAAAAAGAACAATAGCAAAATACCAACATCACAGACATTAACAGAACAAAGCAAGAACATTAAACATGATACAGGATTTCAAAACAAAATGATAGGAATTAACAGTGGTTGTTGTCATTAAACTTTTATTATGTCTTTTTCCCAATTGTCATTTTATTTTTGCAGCTGCCTGATATTGCATTAAGCGGGTCTGCCATGCCTTATGGATCCAACCCTTGCTATTGAAACTTTCAGTTGATTGAAAGGTTTCACTGGATTTTTCTTTGTTAATTTTTAAACAGGACTTTATTTTGAAAGAAATACTTGGTTTTGTCCCCTGGCTTTGCTGGTGTTTTGACCTGCAGCCTCTTTCTGTATCTGGAAGACTAAATGAGGGAACCTGTTTTCATGAGGCTTTTGGGAGCTGCCCGATCAACCCCTTGCTTAGAGCTGTGTGGAGCTTTCTCTCCAACCTCTTCCTTTTCTCTCCTTGCTCCAGCAGGGCTGCTGAGAGAAAAGACCACAGGGGCCATCCTGACTATCAAACATCTCCACATCGGGTCACTCCTTTGTGCCCCAAATGTGCCAAGCGTGTTTATGCTTCCAATAGTTAGTGCATCTGGAATTTACCACTCCCATGGCCCTCGGGAGGTCCAGGAGGGAAGCAGATGGCAGTAACCGATAGGGTTCCTTTCTTAGCGATGTAGACGCATATGGGCATGGGCCTGGGGACATGGGCACACATGTGTCTCAAATGTGATTAACAATGATTTTTATGCCAGAAAAGATTTTTTCTGGGGAGAAACCTGGATGTCTTCTCAATGTAAAGAGATGGATTTAGCGAAGCATTTAAGTTACAATTGTATATTTCCATGACTCTTTCTCTCTCTCTCTCTCTCTCTCTCTCTCTCTCTCTCTCTCTCTCTCTCTCACACACACACACACACACACACACACACACAGATGAGAAATGACCTCTCACAGCCTGTCTTTGGTATCAGGAGACACTACTCCATGCCAGGAAGGCAAGGACACATTCCGGGAGAAAGCCCATAGGTTGCACCCCAGCACAAATACATGGGCACCATGAGCAACACCTGCCTGATTCTGAGCCAAGCATTGAGATTGAAGCTTTGGAGACAAAGATTATGAGGATGAAGATGGGTGACTCCTGCCCTCCATGAGCTGGCAGCCCGGGGCAGAAATAAAGGTTAAAGGATCTCAGACACTAGATCTTCCAGAGTCCTGCGTCTCTGACCAGATCTGAATGCCCTGCATTCTGCACTCCAGCAGGCGTAGCAATGATGCCACTATTCTGGCTGAGTACCAGGCAGAGCTCCGGCAGAACACACCAGTTCCCACTCCAACATCAAGTGGGGAAAGAGCAAAGTAAGGACATCATTAGGGCAATGACAGAAGTCTGCAGAATGCTCAGCTAACCACGGGGCAGCTTCTGGCATCCACCTGCTAGGTGGTGACAGAGCACAGTCACGCGCTGGCATGGGGGAGGGTCCAGGCCTGCCCTCCCTCCTTCTGCAGGAGCTCTATGTTCCTGAGCGCTGGGATGACCTGCTTGACTCATGGCACCGTGCCAACTGCACTTGAAACCCAAGCCTATATGTGTATCAAAATGCAGGAAGCCATCTTAAAAGGATACACTAATTAGCTTCCTGGGATTTCAGATTTTAAAAGCTTCTGTGATCGAATTTGTTCCAGTCATTTAAAAATAAAAATAAAACAGATTCTGAAGATTGCTTCTGCTGCTGTTAAGACATCAGAACACAAAACAAAACTAAAAAGTGAGATAACAAACTTACTGGTTTCCACAGCAGAATGCTTTCACTGTGAGTGGAAAGGAGCAAAAATATCCCCCGCTCATTGGTTGATGAAAAGCAATATGGCATTTAGAGATGAAGAAGCCATCTCCCTAGGGTGACTTGGTCCACACTAAGTTGCTCGGAGAGCCCCTGAGCACCCCGCATCTGGGCACCTCATGGCACTCCTGACATTTATATAAAGGGTTAGGGAAAGCACAGGCAAAACCCGAAAGAATTTAATGCTGGGTGGGAAAATGATGTGAGGAATCACAGAAGACTTCTTCTTATTAACCATCAACTAACTGCTTTTGTTAGGAATAGAGACAGCTAATAATGGAAAGAATGCAGGTAGTAATTATACTTGCGCAGTGTGGGGGAATAAATAATAACTAGAATGCTATACTATTAAGTAAGTATATAATCATATTATTAGAGGCGTCCTGTAATTGAGAGCCATTATGGAAATACTTCCTTGTAGAGTTGATCCGTCCTTCTGAACAGCCCCTGAACTTTCTCTGTGTTTCCCCCGTGTACACACCCAATGGTGTAATTACCTGTTGGCACATTTATCTTCTAATTTAAGTCCATGACCTTGAAAGAAGCTACTTTATGTACTTTATCCGTCTTACTCTACGTGCCTAGCACAGGGACAGCAAATAATTACTGTTGAATCAAACATATTCCATCTCCCCTTAAAGTTGATTTCTTTTGGCTGGCTAATCCTTCAGGCTATTCTTGGAAACATTTCCCAACATCTCATATTTTTCTCAAATTGGGGAAGGTACATATGTGTGTGGGGAGGGGAATATTGTGATAAGTCAATGCATTTAAAATGTGCAGGCAGGACACTAATAATCATCAACCCACAGGAATCTGTAGAAACTTGGCCTGAGTCAATTAAAAATTATGAGCTATCACCCCCAAACCTGGAAAGGCCTCCTCTCCTGCTTACATTTCTTTAAAAAAAAAGGATGACCTTGCAAATTACAGCCTTATAAATTTAACTTCTAAATTTGGAAAGATGCTGAAAGGGGAAAAAAATTATGAAATGAGCTTGCAAAATCTTAAAGAGGGCATTTACTATAAAAGAAGAAGTAATTTTTGATTGTGAAAAGCAAGTTCTGTTTTTTGTTTTAATAAAAATGTTTTATCTCCTACAAAGGAATCGGGCAATCATTTGCTCCTAGGGAAATGATTCATGCTCAGACTGAATTTTCTTAATCTGACATTATTTAGAGAATGAGGAAAACTCATTGGCTTATGACACTGGTACCATTTTTATGCTAGGATAAAATTAAGTGGTCATATCAGCTTGAATGTAAGACACTTCCCCTAAAAAATGTAGTAGGAGGAAGGGAGGAGAGCTTGTTTGGAGCAAGACTTGAGTCAAATTCCATCTTTTTTACTTGCCAGCTGGATGACCTTAGACAAGTCAAGTAATCTTTCTGGTCCCTTATTTCCTTAAGTATAAGTGGACATGATGATAACACCATCGATTTGGTGGTTAAAGGGTACACGCAGATGATACCAGTAAAGAGAAGCTCACTGAAGAATCACAAGGCACTTGCCAAGGAACCATTATCTCTGGAGATGATGGTTAGGTTGAGCTTTTGATAACTCCACTGTGACTGCTCTAGGAAGAGTGGAAAACACAGGAGATCCTGCCTTGTCTGAGCTGGTTTGGACTTACAGTAACATTTCCATTTAGAAAGGTGGATATGTCCTTCAAATCACCATGCCTTACAAGGGAGTAGCAGAGTGCTGGTCCACAGGGCTGCTTCTGTTGGGTTACGGTGCATGGGACAGATGGATGTTCCTTCCCATCTTTATTTCTAGGTCTGAGTTCTCCTTGCCAGGCCTGCCATGAAAACTTCCCTGGAAGAGCAATGTTGTATAAACCCTTCCCATTGTATATAACCAGGAAAAGGGTCAGAGAGGAAAAGGGAAGTCCCCAGGATGACGGGGAGTCTATGGCTAAGACAGGATCCAGGCCAGCCCTCCTTCCCAGACCTGGTTCTTCCCAGCCATGCTGCCTACCTATTTGCTTGGTGGGCCCACTCTAACTGTTCTGGGTCTATTTATTTATGTATTCATTACTGGGGATTAAACCCACATTCTATGCACCGAGCTACATCCTCAGCCCTTTTTTATTTTGAGACAGGGTCTCACTAAGTCACTAAGTTGTCCAAGCTGGGCTTGAACTTGGTATCCTCCTGTCTCAGCCTCCCAGAGTGAAGTCTACCCTCTAGGTGGTTGTTGGTTAAGGTTTGTGCAGTTGATTCTGGGCTGTGGCTATTTGCATGAAGTAGAAAGGACACATTCAAGACTCCTCATCCACATGCAATTCCGGGCTGTGGAGTCCCTCTCAGACCTGAAAGGACAGCCAGGAGGAGGTAAAAGAGAAATGCAAAGGAGGCTTGCAGCCAGCGTGGCAGTCAGTGAGGCCCCCTGCAGTCACAGGAGGGTACTGCTTTTCTACCTAATTTCCACAGCCCCGCTTCCAGACGGAGGCCAATGCACTGCCAAAGGTCCATATGTGGCAGTTTAGGCAGTGATGGGCTTTGGGGGCTTGGCCACATGCCCTCTGACACATAGCAAGTCTCAGACATTTGATGCGTTGGAAACAAGCCACAGTCTACAGACACAACGAAACCCGTCCCCGGCTTCCTAGGGGAAGACGTTACATGTTTAAGGACACTGAGTCGTAGTTTACATACCTCTTCCATGGGAGTTTTGACTCTGCAGAGTTGCAAGGTAGAGGATAAATGGGATCTTATTTCTACAACTGCAAGCACATGCCTTGCCCATATGAACTTCTACTTAATACATCCTCTGCAACTTTCTCTCGATAGGTGTTCAAAGTTTTTCCAAGAAGCCAGAGTTACTGCGCAAGCTGGATGGGTGGTGAATCTCCTCCTCCCAGCCTGGCTGCCTCCCTTTCCCTGAGGGGTGCTTCAAGAATGAGGCAAGGGTCTGGAGGGGCTCAGGGAAATGCACCTGGAATTCGATTCCACACTTGTAGAGGCGTAATCGTCACTCCTTGCCGCCCTCCACTTTTCTAGGCCACCCATCCCCCATTCCTGGGTGATCCAGAGCCTGGATGGGGCGGGGAGAGACCAAAATAACGGGGATGAGATGCCTGCTGGCTATTTCAGTTGCACACTCGCAGGTTGAATCCCTAGGGGTTGATTATAGTTACCTGAAAAGACTCCTTAACTCTTTCTGCAGAAATGAACTTAAGGAAATGTCTAGTGCCTTCCACAACACAGGAAAGGATTTTATATACAATGGTGCAGCCACTGTGGAAAGGGGCTTAAGGATTCCTTAAAAAGTTAAACATGGAGTTAATGTGTGACCCAGCATTTCCACTTGTGGGGGTATTGGGCGACAGATGGTAGGGATACAGGTTCGAGTACAGATTTAGGTAGATATCCGAGAGGAAGGGAAGCATAAACACACACAGGCTTGCCCACAAAGTTTTCTAGTAACATTATTCACAGAAACTAAAAGTAGAAAAACCCATGTGTTCATCAATGGGCAAATAGATGAATGAATACATAATTCATGCAGTGCAACATTATTCAGCACCAAAAAGGAATGAGGTACTCACAAATGATACTCACATAAGCCTTGAAAACATGCGAAGCAAATGGAATGAGATACAGTCATGTATTAAATACTCCTTCTATGGGTTATCCCCAGAGTAGCTGAATCTATGGAGACCAAGAACACTAAGTGGAGAGAACACTGGGAAGTGGGTATGGAGTGGTCTTCTGGAATGATGAAAAACTTTTAAAATCTGAAAGAGGTGATGGGTATACAATTTGTGAATTCACTAAATGCAACTGAGCTGCATGCCTTATTGTATGTTATGTGAAATCTACTCAATTAAAAGGTATTCATAGAAAAAATGGGGGGATAGGATGTGTGTGTGTGTGTGTGTGTGTGTGTGTGTGTGTGTGTGTGTGTGTATTACTGGTATTGAATCCAGAGCCTTAGCACTGAACTACATCCCCAACGCATTTTTCTTTGAGTTTTTCTAGTGAGAGGCTCTTACTATGTTGCCCCGGTGGAACTAGAACTTATGATTCTCCTGCCTCAGGCTCCCAGAGCACCACTGTTCTCGGCTAACTCAGCAGGTTTTAAAGTCATTATCACTTTGGTTTGTTTCATTCCTGCTGCACTGGACTTGTGTGACCTTGCACAAGTGACTTAGGTCCCTTGGCTTCAGTTTCGCCATCTTTAAGATGGTGAAAGTATTATGTGCAGAGTCCAGGAAGTGTTCTACAAGACACGAGAAGCAAAACTGCCATAGGAGGAATGGGTGACCTGCATCCTGGGAGGCCAGTTCCACCCTCATATCTGCCTCCATGGTGGGGGCCACCAGAGCCCACCATGTTCCTGAGAAAATATCCTAAAGAGGAAAACTACTGATTACAGAAAATGTATTACAAGAGAGTTGCATGAACCACTCAGAATCGGAATGATGGACATCTTATAATAGTTGCTTCACTGCTTCCTTTTTAAAAAAAAAAATGGAGTCAAGCATCTCAATGAAATTGAAATTTATTGTGTCCTCTGAACTCAGCTCCATATCTCTTTGTAGTAAATAAGACTATTAAAGAATTTATATATGGAGAAGTAATTTATGTGTCCCATTGGTCTTTATGCAGACCCTACTGAAGGATGTGGGCACAGTGTTACAGAGATTTTTTTAAATAACAGTTTGAGCATGTGTGGGAAGTGGTAGTTCAGAGATACTAAAAGACAGCCACCATCATGGGACTTGGTTAGTTCACTGTGTTAGATAAAAGGGTAGTGTGTATTCTATCCTTGGGTTGTATTAATGAGTACAACTCAGCAAACAGCTCTGTCTGACTTCTTCAAAGCACCAGATCCCTAGCAATTGTGCTGTTAGGAAATTTTGAAAATGTGAACTGTAGACCATAGTCTCCCCACTCTGAGTCTGACCTCTTAAAGGAACAGAATAGAAGTGAATGTATGCAATTGCTCTACAACAAAGGAAGGAGGATTTGCAATTGAGATGGAATAAGGAGGAAGCAAAAGATCTACACTCTAAGAAAGTTTGGGGCTGGGGATATAGCTCAGTGGAATAAGCGCCTGCCTAGCAAGCGCAGGGTCCTGAGTTCGATCCCCAGTACCGCCAAAAAAAAAAAAAAGAAAGTTTGAAGACATAGGCAATGGGGTGAAATCATGAAATTCCCTTCTCCTTGTCCAGGAATCCAGGCTCAGAAGACCCCTGGATTGGAGTTTCTACCATCCTGAGGGGGACATGGGGTGGGGAGAGGACTCAGTGCTCTGCTTCCGGAAGAGAATAATGCCAATTTCTGTGTAATTTCCTATTTCCCTAAGAGCAATATGGTTTGTTTACATCATAGGAGAAATCAAGACAAGACTCCTGAAATTCTGCAGCTTGTCTGGACACCCACTGGCCGGTAAAGCTAGTTTATGCTGTTGAGGATGCAGTCCTTACAAAGGAGATCATTGTACCTGAAATGCAGATTGTTATAGAAGTAGCATTAATTTGCTTAGACCCAGAGATTTTCACAGGAGAGCAACTAGCAGAAAACATTATGAAAATGTCCAAGAGGGCTGGTAATTGAGTTGATTAGCGCGACCTTGGTTATGAAGGTAATAGAAGGGAGACCGGTGCTTAGACTGAGTTATAACCCTGTTCCCGGTTCGGTGACGGAATGAGGGATGTAATTTGTTCAGCCTGACTCGGAGTAGCCAAGCCTGCCTCGACAAAGTAATACACTGACTAGCCGAGCTTGGCCTGCGCTTTTTACCCTGACAGAGTAAACAGGACAGGGTCAAATAAGAAATGATGGACTGGGCTCTGGCGCCGGGTTCCCTATGTAGACGTGCTGCGGGCAGAACCTTTTGGACAATGAGCCTCCAAAAAACATTAACTCATTGCATCTGAACTACCAAAGAGGGAAAAGAATACAACTGCTCCCCAGCCAAAACAAAACAGAGCAAAACACCCACATAAACAAAGAATAAACATCCTGAGAAGGTCTGTGCTGAATTCGCTCTGGCTCTGGTTTTCGTATTTTTATAGACATTTATGAAGCAATATGCTACAAGCTGCGGTGGGAAATTTCGCTGTGTTAACCATAAGAAAGGATCCAATATTTGGCTCTAAAGGCCATGTTGTTTACACTACATCTGCTTTAAACAGGCAAGTTGCTGTCAATAAAGCACATGTGCATGTGGAAACATGAAGTCAACCTTGGCAAGGATCCATTCCACTGCTGCTTATCAGGTAGGGCCAAAGAATACCTAAGGCCCTTAACGCTGAGTATGTGAGGACATTAGCATTGTAGGTACCTGTTCAAAAGTTCATATCCAGGGAGCTGCAGCCAGTTTCTTATCTGTGATGACCTTCCACTTCTCCCTGGAAAGAGATCTTGGTGCCTTCGATGCCTGATGGGTCAGAAACAGCTATCAAATATACAAATTCTCGGATACAGATAAAAGCTGGTGCACATGACTGTGTGCTACTTACTAGGGCAGGGGAATGTATGCTGGGCTGAACTAGAGAGCTGTGTGGGGTGGGTAGCTGTGAAGTGTCCCCATACACATCCTGTTTCCTCTGGGCTATGTGTGTGTTTGCATGTGTGCACATGTGTGCATGTATGTGAGAATCTGGTTTGGGGGCCAGGGCCCCGTAAATGACAAAGAGCCAGAATCCTGTGTCTCCTTGCCTCTGTCACAATGCCTGCTGACCCTCCAGTGAAAGGGATCTGACCACTACATGCGAGTAGAATAAATTATCACTGACACTCCAATATTTAATTATGCAGCTGTCAGAGTGGCCCTTTTGAAATTCATTTTAATAAAGTGGGAACTTTCCTTTCAAGGTGAGAGTGAGGGGAGTCACCTTCGGTGTCAGTCTGAGGTCTCCACCGTGAGTTCTGCATTCTCGCTCCGGACGCCTGTCACTTGGCCTGATAGGAGGACCTGATAACAGCTCTGGTGCCTGGTGGCCTCCCCCATCCCTGCCTGAATGAACATCCTTCATTTAAACCACAATAACGAGGACCTCAAAGTCAGAGAGGCAGGTCCAAGGGCAGACTGTCGTGGGTGATGGTGGGGGATGGCTTCTTATTTCAAAGCTCACTCCACGTGCAAGGGGCAGTCCCAAAGTGACCATGTCCATCTCCTTGTGTTAACTGGTTAGCCAGAAATATTTAACATGATGGGAAAAAATAATTAAAGAACCAAAACGAAACAAAATACTCTGGGGTAAGGGGGAGGTGGGAGGTGCGAAGACCTCGATTTTCCTAGAGGGCCCTGGCTTCCAAACTCATGAAAGAGACATAAAAGTATTGATTTATATTTTTCTATAAAATAAAAAAGGTACTGTAGTTTTTGTAGTCTGGTTTCTGGGCCATAAAGTTGCACACCGAGGAAAGCTTTTATACGGCAAACACAGTGTGGGAATGGTTTGGTGCCTGCCTTTGGTGTGCTGGTCTGAAGCCTGTGTTCAGCAGCTTCTGCTCACTGTTTGCATGGAAACTGCACCTCAGAGTGCCTGGAGGATGTCGCCCGGCAGCAGCAGCGGAACCAACTCCGCACATGCAGTCTATCTCCTTCTTCTCTCCTCCTCTCCCCGGTCACCCCTCTCTTCCCCTGTCCTTTGTTTTCCACTGCACATTCTCTCCTTTCACTCTGTCACTTCCCTCGCTATCTGCTGCCTCTCCTATTCTTCCTGTCTTTAACAGTAAGATGGGTAAGTCCTGATCTGTGGTTGTTTGCAAGACATTGTCCACATTTCCCAGTCTCGGCAGCTCTGGCCCCACTCAAAGCAACTCTGGAAATCAGGTGCTTTAGAGATTGTTCCCGTTTTGACAAATGAGGAAACTGAGGCTGTGGGAAGCTAATGCTCTCACCCAAGACCACCCAGTTCCAAACAGCACCACAGCATTAGGGCAGCTCCAGAGCTGTGCTCATTTATTTTCTTTCTCTGGCCTCTTTCTCACTAGTTCTTTTGCTCGAGTTTGCGCATACTGTGTCTCGCTGGGATATGCAACAGCTCCAAGCGAATCATCCTATGATGTGTCTCAGGCAGAAAGCCTGAACCTGGTGTCCACAGACTCCGGATTTGGAGAAATGCCTGGTCCTGCACCTGTGTGTGCTTGCATGCCTGAAAAAATATATGCATGTGATGGTAGCAAAATGCTTTCTTTAAACCATAAGCAACAACCATGTCTGTTCCTAAGCTCTCTTGCTGGGGATATCTGCCTGGGATGAGGGCGGTAGGGACAGGAGCCAGGAAGTGACCCTGGATTGCAGATGGTTGAGGGGAAGCTCCAGACCCACCGAGGCCCCGCCAGCTCCTCCACAAAGCTTGGAGCCCAGCAGATTTGCAGGTTGCCCTTGGACTTGATTCTTGAGTCCTCATGGGGACTCCTGACAGGTGAGGACATGTCCAGGCCCCCAGAGTATTCATGGATGAATGTGCATGTCACAGACCAGGGACAAGCTGGCTACTCCTCCTAGGCCTGGCCATTCTAGGGCTTCAGTCCCAAGGCAAAAGCTATTTCTTGAGGACCAGGGATAGCTGAGGCCACCACGGGCCCCGTGTTTGTCCTTACTGTTGCGTGGTAGTTAGGGGGCAGTGGTGGTATCAGGACAACTAAGTGTACTACGGCCTGGGTTTCCCCTGGAGGGGACAGTTGTCAGACTGAAAAATCTAGAAATAAGTTTTCAGACACTTTTACCTCTCTCCCTCTCTCTCTCTTGGTCTCGCCCTACCCTTTGCCTCCTCCACACCCTTCTGCCAGTGTTCACTGCGGTGTTTATTTTATATGCCAAGCGTATGTTATAGGCTTTTTGTTTAACCGTTACAATAAACTTAAGTGGGAGAGAGGCACTTACAATGACCTCCATTGCAGAGATAAAGAAACTGAAGCTTAGAAAGGTCAATAACTACTTCAAGATCATTTAGCTCATAAAGGGCAGAGAGAGGATTGGAGGGCAGCTGTCCCTGACCCCAAAATCAGTGCTCTTAAATACTGGTCCATGGACCATGTGTACATCAAAGACATCAGCACTCCTGTCTTCGGTTGGCCTGAAAGGGAGCGTTCTCTGACAACCCACGGCAAAGTGTCTAGTGCTACCTGGCTTAATCCAGACATGGAGGTTTCGAGGGGAGATGCAGTCAGCACCCCTGGTGAGGGTGGTGACGTAACCGCCGTGATAGAAGCAGCAGCAGCAGTGGCTCCCAGCAGAGAGCCAGGCGAGGGGCCAAGGGACGCGCTAGGCTGCCTGTATGCACAGGTGTATTGCACGCATGCACACATATGCACACACACAAGTGTACATACACATACATAGGTTTGTACATCTACATGCACATGCAGAAAGGGCTATGCACCCACATAATTTTCCTCTACTCTGTACCAATGCTATTGTTCCTATTTCATCACTAAGTAAGCTCAGGCGTCCCTAAATACCTTGCTCAAGAAGCTTGAGAGGTAGATCTGAGTAGATTATGTAAGCGGCCTACATGCCCATCAACACATGAATAGGTACTGAAAATTGGTGTTTATACAGTGGAGTACTGCTGTGCTATAAAAAGGGCAAACGCATCGATGGTAGAAAAATCGATGCACATTGAGACCATAATGTTACGTAAAATAAAGCAGAAACATAAGCTTAATAATGATATATAGCTCTTACATGAGACACTCAAAACGTGAACACAGAGAAAAATAAAAGATAATAGGAAAAAGGGAGCTAGATCTTTTGGAAAAGGGCAGGGGCCAGAGATGGAGGGGTGGGAGAGAGGAGAAGAGGAGGATTGAAAAGAGTCAACATCACGTTCCTGCACCAGTTCCCCCGAGGAATGTCATCATCACGTGCGGCCAAAACGTAAGAATAAAACTAAAAAATGAAAAAGAGAATGAGAAGAAAGCAAAGAACAAAGCCCCAAATGAAACACTTCCGCAAGGCCTCTGTGTCACTTTTCAATTTCCATAGCACCTGCAAAGTACATCATTTCCCTGCCTCCTACAGCAACCTTGTGGTGAGCTCCCGCAACATTGGTACTCAGTGCTCGAACTGAATGAGCTCTGTTTTACAGACGATGACACTGATGGTCCAGGATGTCTGTGAGGCCCTCTGGGCCCTGCAGCAGATGGCAGTGACACCCAGACAGGACACCAGTACTCAGCCTCCCGCCCAGGGCTGAGTTCATGCTGTGCCGGGGAGTTTCCCTTCTTGACTCAGAGCAGTTTACCTCTGCTTGGTGGCTCTGTGAGCCAGAGAAATCTATGGGTCAGAATACTGCTCTCCTCAGAGTTCCTCCACCCAACAGCTTCCATCCGGAGCACCCAGACTAGTGTTCACTTGGGTTTTGCTACCTCATGCAACACGCCCCCTTTCGGACACCTCTTTGCTTAGTGGATTTAGACAATGTGCTTGATGCCAGCTCTCTCTTTGCCAGTGGGAACAGATTCACAAAGCACCTGGCAGCAGCCACTTGTCACAGGTTTTGCAGTCAAAAATAATTATGGGCGAAGTCAGTCCCAAATCCCAGAGCTCCCAGGTATGCATCCTGATGTCACGCTGTGGAGCGGGCTGGGAGTCAGGCCACCCCTCTGTGTGAAAGTCTCTCTTCCAAGAGCCAGTGTGGTGTCTGCCCCAAGATGACAGCAAAGACTAGAAGGCTGCGAGAAGAAATAAATCCTGACTCAACCAGAAGGATTAAAAAGTCACCTGGCATGAGGAGAATTCGTACTCCACAAATTTTTCTCGACTGAGTAAATTTAAAGAAATAAAACTAGATTGAGCATGCGTTTAATACTGCCTGCTATCTTTTGCTCTCCTCTGCTCAGTGGCTTGTTAAATATGAAAATATTTGCCCTGCAAGGAGACAGGGGGAGAGGTGATCTCCGGGGGACTCATCAGCTACCCTACCCACCTTGCCCATAACCCCAGTGAAGAAGGGAGCTTTATTTTAGCCCGACACTTGCGTTGCCTGGTGTTGTGTACCAGTCTCAAATACCACCCTGGTATCGCGAATGTCTCTTAATAGAAGGTGTGATATAAAAAGCTCATTCGAGATGCCAGGAGCTTCCCTCTCTGACCCTGGCTGCCTGAGAGGCAAATTGCATTAGAAAATGACACGCCATTCATCTCGCGAGTACTTGCAGGAACATTTAGCTAATTAAATGATTAATAAATTTAACACTGCTTTATAATTTCATTTAGCTGTGTTGGAAATCACACGGTGGGCTGCGTATGCACCGAATGAGATTAGGTGGGAGTGAGGTTTCAGAGGCTGCCCTGGTAATTGAGATTAGTCTATTACTACAGTGACCTTTTTAACTTTTATATTCTCTTGTTAAAGCGAAATAAAATTTTATTCACTTTTAAGGAATATTTACTTAGAGAAATTTACATGAAATTAAAGAAACACCAAGCCTGGAAATCTTCTGGGGCTGGAAGCTATGTGCTGCTTCCTTTGTAATTTTCAAAGTCTCCTTAGGAATTTGTTCTTGAGGTGCCTGCAGACAGAACGATGGACGCTATGTTTTTAGACAGTTCATTCAGTCATTCAATAAATGCCAAGTCCCTGCTGTGTGTCATGGGACTGCCATGGGACATGAGACTATACCAGTGACCACGACCCAGGTCCTTGTTTCTTATGAACTTTAATTATAATGGGAAAATATGGAAGAGAAGCAAATGAATAAACAAGAAAATAACTGAGAGCAAAAAGCACAGGGCAGGGAACTTCAGCAGGAGGCCGATTCAGACTAGGCAATTAGGGAAAATCTCTCTTGTTTTGTGTTTGTTTTGTATAGCACTGGGGATCGAACCCAGGGCTGCATCCCTAGTCCTTTTTTATTTTTTATTTTAAAACAGGGTCTTGATGAATTGCTAGGTTGTCTGGGCTAAGCTTGAACTTGCAGGCATTCATCACCACCACACCTAACCCTCAAGGGCCGGGGACCAGCCAATGAGGAACAGCTCCTGTGCCCCAGGACTCGCTGAAATAATTCCAAGTAGCCAAACCTAACCCTAAACCCGCTCACCCTGCCTACTGCAGTTTTGCTCACAGGAATCACAGCTTCACTTACTCTCTGTGCTGCATTCCCACCCCCCAGAGTCTGCACAGCACATACCTTCTTGTCCCTCTGTGAGTCACATAGATCACGACTGTCACGGACACCATCTTTCCAGTGACCGTGGTCTCTTGGTCTATGGTCTTGCTGCTCCTAAGTACTAATAAGCCCCACATTTTGAGGCACGTCCTGATATACTGTCTCATTGCCCACCAAGACCTGACCATCACTTACTGAGGTCTTACTGTGTATGTGCCAGCTGCTTCAGAGACACGATCAATCCTCCCTCACACAATCTTACAAGAATGTGAGGTTTCTGTGTTTTGAGCATTTAAAAAATTATTTTATTTATTTATTTATGGTCATTTTACAGATGAAGAAACTGAGATGGAGTTTAGGAATCTTGAGCAAAGCTTCCTGGTTCTAAGTTTGGAGATAAATCCAAAATGGAGATGTACTTCATGAAATCAGCAAAGGTTTTCTTCCTACTGAAATGAATGGAAGGTCATTTCTTGATGGACCCATGAATATACCTGATACTTATTTTTGGCTCATCTAGCTGAACTGGTTTGGGATTCAGGTCTTCATTTCTTATTCAATCACGTTTTTCTTTTCACTTCATTTTGCCTGTTGACTCATCCAAGCATATTTATTTAGAATTCCTGTTTTCCTAATACCCTCTCTTAAGTTAATGTAAATGCAAAGAAAATGCTTAAAGAAATGTCCAGGGTCTTTTCACCAGGTGTCCTGTGCCAGCCACCCAGCAAGAGGGCTGAGCCCTCAGGCATGGGCAATGATCATCAAAGAATGTCACTCTTCTGATGACAGTTCACATCTTACAATTTACAGTCAACGGTAAAAAATTTTCTGTGGTTGGCCCGTCCCCTACCTAGAGAGGAGATAAAATAAAAGGGCTTCTTTTCAGCAAGTGTTCACACAGGTAGCTTTAATTCCAGGTAATTATGCACACATCCCTTGGATATTCTACAGAATCAGCTCAGTCCTTACCCATCCCTTAAATTTGAAATCCTGCAATACCTCCTGTAAACCTTAAAATTTGTAAGCTGTTACTTTTGTAAGCAGTGTGCCTGGGAAATAACATCTGTGTGTGATTCACACTATTTTTTTGGTTAACTTGTTAATTGTCTGATTGTTAACTCTGACTGTGAATTTTCTGATGCTAAGAATTTTTAGTTTTCCTCCTAACACCTTCTACTTGGTGTGCAAAATCTGAACACACCTGTGTAACTTCAGTATTTCCTGCTTTTAAAAAACTCCAGTGAAGGGTTGGGGAGATAGTTGAGTCGTATAGCACCTGCCTGCCAAGTGCAAGGTTCTGAGTTCGATTCCTGATAAAAACAACAAAAAGCTAAAAAAAACGCCACTCCAGTGGTTAGACTCATGACCATCACATTACTGCCTAATGGAAGTAACAGCTGAAGTTGACCAGAAAAATGTGCACATTGCAGTTGCTGAAGCAGTGACCTGCCTGATTTCCAAGAAATTGTTAATTCACTATTTTTCTGTTTTAATACAGATATGGCTGAGTGAATTATAAGTTCTTTTAAGAAGAATTTCCATCATCTTCACTAGGTACTTTAAAAACAATCAGAAAGACTTACATGTAGTTAGGTTTTAAGCTGAAATTCTTAATACCAATTTCCTTTGCTCAGCTCTCCGTTTTTCTTTCTTTTCCATGTATTAGCCTGCTATGGACTCTACAGCATACAAGGTCCCAATGATGCCGGACAAGGAAAAGGAAGTATAGTGTCCTGTATGATACTTTCCATGCAAAAATGTGTGGTCCACACACAACATTAGTGTCCCTTGGGAGCTTTTTAGGAATGTAGACCTCATACCCCTGTATTCAAATCTGCACTTTTAAGAGGATCCCTAAGAGATCCACTGACTCTTAGCAGTTTGGAAATCACTCCTCTAGGTACGGGGTCCACCTTCTTTTTTTTTTTTTTTTTTTTTAATTTTAGAAACATAAAAGTACAAAAACATATTGACAAACAGACACCCATTATCATAGAAAATAGTACAATCACAACTAATCTATAGACAAGGTGATATGGTCTCAACAGTAGTTGTTGTTTTATCCATTGATATCTTCGAATTGTAGATGTATGGACCCATATACAGACATGCAAAT
>PVLD010024878.1:0-24690 GCA_004027595.1 Dinomys branickii
TTCAGTCCTTACTTGGCTGGTTCTGAGGCAGAATGGCACATGGCAGAGGGCAAACTGTTCATGGCAGCAGAGCACAGCAAATACCGCAAGCAAAAGGGAGGAATGGCTGCAAGCAGCCTCCTTTTCTTCCCTACATTGTAAGCAACCTACTCCACCCAGGGGTCGTGAAACCCTCGCACAATCTCCATGCCCTCCTCTTCCACAAGCTCAGGATGTTAACAAAGGAAGCACCCCAGCTTCTTCCTGAGTCACTCAGCTAAACCTCTAGATTCCCCAAGTTGACACAATGTATCAACCATAACACCTATCAAAGTATTAGTATCTTGCCTGGAGGTAGTGTAATGAAAATCAAGGCTGCCCTAAGGGTCATGAGCATATCACACCCAACAAATTATGCAGTTGTCATTCCTGTTTCTACCTCATGGGTTTCTTTTATGCTCTTCACTTATTAATAAGAATCTAAAACAATATGATAGGCAAATATCACAATGGTAATGTGTGAAAAGCAAGCAAATTGTTTTGTTCTCAAAATTTCTTGGACAAGCAAATTGAAAAACATATTTCATTTCCAAATTGGAAGAATGGAATCTCCAAGCAGAATTATACAGCGTGGCTTAAGAGTAAAACCAGCACTAAAAAAATAAACCCCTCTTCCTTTATAATTTTCTGATTGTATTCTATGCATGTCCCATTACATACATACTTTGCCAAAATCTGCATGCCTGATCCTTTATGAAGTTTAGTATTTTCTCCTCCTTTATTTAACATAAAAATCCTATTACACCCTAGAAGGCATCGGCTTAATTTGAATATGTGTCAATGCGTATGGGTATGTGTATGTGGTACAGATCTGTGGGTATGTGTATCTCTGTGTCTGTGTAAAGGTATTTAGAAAAACCTAAAAATGTTGAAATTTAATTGTATATAGATACCAATTTAGAAACAAAACCTAGTGTTTGCTAAGAAGTTCTATTTTAAAGAAATAAGTTGTACCATGTTCTATTTATCTTCTTATTCTCACAGAACAGTTAACCAAACTAATTATTTAAACATTTTATGTAAGGAATTCCTACCATAGAATTTTAGTTTGTATTGTTAACAGTTGAGACACAATTGATCTGATTATCATTTGAATAGATCTTTAAGGCAACTTTCAGAAGAAAATTTTTTCTAAAAGTAAAACTAATTCCAGGTGAAGGAATTTAATTGCTCCAATTTTAAACTCCTAGTAGTAAAATATAGAAATAAAAATCTTGTCAAAAACATAAAAGAATAAAACATTTTTTCAACATTATGAACAGAAATTTAAGAGATAGCCTTGCTCACTGTTCCATTTCTGTACTAGATATAGCTTCTTATTCATGGTTTTTCTATCTTTGGGTTTATTCACTGGTTATTCATAGTGAAGAGAAATTAATTTCATTTTATCTGTAATTCCCACAATTAACTGCATATTATTTTCTGTATTTAATGCAAGAGGAAATCCAAAGTTAAAAAAACGAAGTTTGAGATGTTAGGGGCACATAATCGATGAAGACAGGACGTAGATTAGGCGGCTTATTTGCACTCCGGCTTTCTATTCCTTAGGAGGCTTTCATGCTTAGATAGTCTTTGCCATCTAAATGATAAGCCAATAGAGCTATCAAAGGAAACTTTTCTGATTAAGTTCTAAAGTGAGAAGAAAATAACTTTTCATAAAATTAATATAATTGACTGTCCCACAACATTTTAAAATAGTGTAGATAGAAGATCAAAATGTCTTGGCCAATACTTTTCTAAGGCAGTTCTTGTAGAATTCAAACTTCTTTAAGTGATTTAGAAAAATACAAGAAACGTTTATTTCTCAGTAATTTTCGGTGGTATTTGTAGGTCAGTTTTCTCTACTGATTCTTTTCTATTATCCAGCCTAAGTGGGAAGGGTGGAAACTACTGAGGACATTTTATTCCTATTACAGAATATAAAACTTAAATCATGAAATAAAGAGCTTAAATTTTTACCTCAAATGCATCTTATTTTATTTCTACTCCTATTCCTTTACTCAAAGCAAGTAGCACAAAATGTTTAATTGACAATAATCAATAAATATTTAATTGAGTTTGCTTATATAATTTAGATAAAAAGGAGAATGTACCAAAATCCACCTAAGAGTTGCAATTTTTTACTACCTCTTGAACATGCTATATATGCTTTTCCTAAGGATGACACATGAAGAATTCCATTGCATCTATTAAATTTACAATGTTGAAGCAGTAATGTACTGATTACAGTGAATGTTCTGCTTTGAACAGGTGTGTAGTGGGAGCTCGTGCTCCTAACTGGTCCATCAGGATCTTTGTCATGTTGAAATTACAGTTCATTATCCTCAAAATCGTCTCTGATAGGGCTGTGGTTCTGCTCTTGGGAGAAGCTCCTCGGGTCTTCTTCTGGGGATCTTGGGCTCCTCTCTTGTAGCACTTCTTTGTTCAGTATCTTCCAGAGCCTCCCCGAAACTCTTATGAAAAAGAGAAGGATCTTATACCCTGTGTCATGCCCCTGGAGTATTGGTAGCCAAATGTCACTTAAAATGCTCTGGAGTCATATTGTTAGTGAAGTTTTATAACTCTTCTGATGTTTAAATCAAGAATATTATTTTCTTATTTTATTTCCCTCAACTGAACTTCAACTACTAATGATGGTTCCGATAGTATAATCTACCATTGTTTTATGGGCTCTAACTCTTTATATCTGTGTACATTGAAATCATCAACATTTTAAAAAATATACAGTATTTCATAATTTGATCTGGAATAATTTATCATTGAAATATTTTCAATATAATTCTAGAAAAGGAATAATGTTGTTATAACCCTCAATTTGAAGTACCTGGATTTTTGTGTTTTCTTTCACTTCTGACTGCAAACAAATTTAAATTTTTTCTGAGCCTGTTTTCTTCTTATAATCCCTATCAAACTTTATTATGGCATGGGACTCACACTGCCAGTGTAATGTTCTCACTTTGTTTGCCTGGCAACATTAGCTGACTTGGAATATTCTACGTGTTATGAATTGTTATACTTATTCCAAATACTAACTAAACTTATTAACAGAAGCTGTGTTGTTTCCCACCCTCTAAAATTAATCTCATTGCAGCACCACATGTGCATTTCATGTATCAAACCAGTTAAAAAAAAAACTTTTAATTGAGATAAAACGAAACAGTGAACAGGATTTTCCTCCTTTCCAGTTAGTGCAAGTCTGAGTACAGCATAAATGTTTAGGGAGGATGACTACAGAACTTCTTTTAAAAAGAGGAGAGTAAGGACAATTGTTAACTCTGTAACTATACAATATTTTAAATGGTATTAAGGATTGATTAACTCATTAAAATGAAATAATTTTCCCTAAATTATTTTAGATACATTCAAAATATTAAGTTTTTCTATTGATTTGTAGCACCAAACACAATTTTTGAAACTTACAAATATACAAGTATCTCCCTTTCTCTGGAAAACATAGATCCTAATGGAGAAGATAGCAATATAGAGATCTAATTATAAGCAAGGAAATTACACTACAAAGCTATAATAACCCAAAGAAAGAAAAACTGTTTTCTTAAACTAATAAACTTATCATCACAGAAGATACAGTATACTAAAGCAAAATGTCAAAGAACAGCATTCTAATTAGTAAGTTGGTAAAAACAAGCAATTTAGGCAAATGAACAGACATTAAAGGGCAGCATCACATGTGAAAGCGCTGACATTTACAATTGGTATTGTCGTTAGTAATCTGTGGAGAACCAGTGGTAAACAAGGAATCACATCAGAGAAATCTGCATTTAATACTGTGTGGCATGGATATGTAGGCTATTAAAGTTAAATAGTGTTTTAACTAAACTGGAGTAAAAGATTGGAAGGATTTTATTTTATTTCTTTAATACATTAAATATACAAAGATGTAATCTTAGCAAAATAAAACAAAGATTCTATATATTTGCAACTGTTATTGAAACACACATAGCAATGACAATACCCAGTATAAATTTTAACAAACTTCTGTGATCTAAACTCAGAACCAAACTACATATTTCCTAAAGCCCCAACATCTACTTTTATACTCTAGTCTACTTATGAACAGTATAATATATGCAATATTCAATTTTGATATTCTTTTTGCATATATCATGTCAGTGGAAATATTAAGTACTTTTGTCTAGCTTATTTCATTTAATATTATGTTTAAGTGATTCATCTATATTGTTCTAATTATTTACATCCATTGCTTACAGGACTTCATTTGTGAATGTTTAGTAAGCTAACAATTATACTCTACATAAAGATTTAATTCCAGTTTGAGTCTAATATATAAAACACACAGTGAACATCTTTATAGATCCATTGTAGTAAATATGTGTGATGTGTCTGTGTTTCTACTTGACTCCACTTGTTGTAAAGACTAACAAGTAGCCTTTCAAAACTGTCATAACATTGACCCTTAAACCAGGAATACAAAACTTTCATTTGTTCCAAATACTTTCAAACTTAATTATTTTCTGTATGTTACTCATCAAAGGGGGGAAACCTGTAAAATGTGAATATGTGAAGAAATTCATAAAATCAAAGCCTTTAGGAAAAAGAGTTTGGAAAAAAAAAAAGTTAAACAGTTCAGCAGGTACGTCATGTATATCTGGTCTTTGATTCACCCTGCAGCAAAATGTTACTTCAAAATGGTGCTGATTTGCTTGCGGGAGCTGGGTCATGTAACTTTGGGAATTTGGACAGGGCCTATCTTTGTAACAAAGTGTAAATCTCAGGTGTGAACTCACACATGGGTTGTTGCTCGTTCACAGCCAGTAAGAGCAGGATCAGCCTCAGGATACCACATGGCCTCACCAACAGCATTCCTCTTTCGCCTCCTATGCTCCCAAATCCACTTCAGAGTCTGCTTTTTCACATGAATCCAAGCACTAACTGTCATCAGTTAAATTCCATGGGAAGCAAGTTTTATTCTTAAATTAAAAAAAAAAAATGTATTCAGGTTTTTTAAAAAAGTAAACACCTCTCTAGATAAGGTAGGAAGCCGGATGCATGAGAAAGTAAAGTTAAACCGGGATATAAAAAAGGCAACAAAGACCTCCGCCAATTCTGAGACACTCCGCAACTAAACTAGCCGATCAGTGTTGCCCTGGTTTGGGTGAAGAACTAAGTGTACGGATTTCACCTTGCATCGGAAGTTGAAAGTTCTTAATTAAGAAGGAGACAAGAGTTTGGACAGCTGGTTTAGATTAATACTAGCACTCTCAGCACCTCGAGAAACAAACGCTTCCACCTACATGGGCAGCTCTGCGCAGCGCACCGCCCTCCTGCCTGAGATGCCTCGGTGGAGATTCAGTTGTATTCCTGACAGCTTTAATTCGAGTTTTCATGATGACAAATGAATTTGAGCACTTTCAAGTCTTTGGCTGTTTTGGATATGTTTAATGAAGAGTCTGTTCCAGATTTTCACCATTTCCTTAAATGTTGTCTTCCTTTTCATATATGGAAACATTTATTTACATATACACGGACTCCTACACAGCACACTTACTGAACGTGTGCTTTGCACTATTGACCCGTTGTAGTATTTAAAACACTGCCGTCCCATTTGTTATGATGTCTGTGGCAAGCAGAAATGGTTACAATTGATGTGGTCCAGTGTGTACTTTAAAAATTTGTATGGAGACTACCACGAATTTGGTTGTCTAGTTTATGGTGAGGAAGGTGCAGTATTCTTTTTAAATATTGTATTTTAACACATATTTGTGGCTGCAATCCATGGGATTGATTTTTCTGCACAGTGTGAAGTATGATAAAACATTTTCCCATAAGTATATTCCATTAGCAACATTGTAAAAATATAAATAGGCATTTCAAAAAGATTTATATTTTTTTAACCCCAGTGTTCTGGAATAGAAGGAAATGCGCAATGTTTTAACTCCTTGATAGACTCTGAGATGCTTATTCTGAAAAGAAGGGTGGATGTTCAGCATAATGGCTGGGACAGAAGAACAGGTTCTCAGTGTTTGCAGTCATGTTAATTAACACCCTTCAGAAACAAAATAAGAAAATACAGTTATCTTTTTTGTCTGCTAAGCATCATTAATTAAAATCTCCTCATTTTTAGAATCAGCTTTAGGATTATGGATCCTTGTTATGCCAGGACAACATTTAAGGATCTGAGGAAAATTGAAAAGTCTACTGAATAAGCTTTAGAAAGGACATATAGAATCAGGCCTTGGACACCAGCCTATTAAAATTTCAATAATTTGCAAATCATGAACAGTCAGTGAGTAAAATCCTAATGAAATAATAAAGCAAACCGGGTTCTGCCCAACACACCAAAGTCTACAAACTGTACATTAAACCTCAGTCATTTCTCAACTGTTTCTACTTGCCCTCTATGTTAAAAACTGTCAAAGTCTAATATAATAGATGCAGAAAAAGTCTACAACTTCTAAATACATTTTCTACAGTTATTTTTATAGTTGCAGTTCTACAGTTATCTCTAACTCTATACTGTTTTACAGTTCTATACTGGTGCTTTATTCATGTCCATGTTCACTGAATCGAATGAGATGTTATGTCTCATTTTTCTTAGTATTAGTCTCTTTCAGGCACTTAAAAATCTTTAAAAATATTAACAATATAGCACCTACAAGCCTAACACTAATGTGCAAAAGCTCTTAACTTGATATGTACTTATAAATTTGTTAAATCATTTTGTCAGTGACTTTTCACAAAGACAGTCAATGAGGAAAGTGTTTTCTAAACAAGGAGTAATAAACACACTCTTAAAATGTTCTAAATTTTAATTTATTTTAGAAGTAAATAATAATTCAGAATGCAATAATAATTCTTATTCAGGAGACAATAAGAATTCTCTCCAGATTGTTTCATGGGACAGTGAAAACCAAGAGCAATCTACATCATCACTGATAAGATTCTGAAGTTTTGCAGTTTATCTGAATTTTTTTTTGCTAAAGTCTAACCCATATTCTGTCAAGAGGAGCCCTGAGGCTTGTTCTTCCCAAGTCTTTAATCAGTGTTAAAGCATTTTTAAGGTGATACTGTAAATTCTGCAGTTAAAAAATTGATTATGTTGTTTGTATGGATAAGTACTTAAACAGTAATGATTATCACTTTGTTTTAAAATTTTATTCCAAATTTACCATTTTAATTAGTTTGAATATGACAATATGCAGTATAATAATGATTGTTAATTTCCTATCATTTTGTTTTAAAATTCTATACCATTTTTACTGCTTTTTTCTTGTTAAAATTAAAAAGAAAGCATTTAAAAAAACAGAAGTTTTTCTTGAAATGACAATACTTATTAGAAAATGAGATACTACAATGAGAAAATAATAAAAATTTCCAGAACATTAGCTTTGGTAGAATATAATTATTCAACATTTTCTAAGTTATATTCTTTTCAAAAGCATGATATTAATAATTCTGGTAGTCACATTAACAAGAAGTGCTCCATTAAAAGTCAATTTCAGTGGTTTTAGTTATAATGATTAGAACAGAGACTGAAATCTTCTGCGACTTTCCAAATTTTGAGATGGAAATGAGCATGCAGCATTATGAGGCTTAAAGAATATCAAGGAGGGTGACCTAAAAGAAGTCTGCACTGACATAATTAGAATCAACTTCTAAATGTTGAAGACAAAAATCACTTTGAAAGCAACAAACACAAGAAAATAATGTATCCCATGGAAGAGAAGCTTCATAAGACTCGACAGGTCGGTCTGAAGAACCCAGCAGGCCAGATAGGAGTGGACTGGTGTATTCAACAGACAGTACTATTCCTCACAAAACTTCTTTCAAAAATAGCAGAGGAAGGCCTTCCTAGAACTAAAGTTTGAGGAAATATATTACCATTTGTGCTTTATAAGCAAGGCAAAAGAAAGATCTTCATGCTGAAACAAAGAAATGCTCAGTAGCTACATGAAAACATTGTCATATATCTCACTAGGAAAGGTAAATATATAAACTGTGCTGTTGCTGCTTGGTCTGTATTGAAATATATGAAATTCTTTATATATTAGCTTAGAGAAATGTTTTTGCACTCCTTCAGATGACTGCGACTTCTCTGTGTCCTTTAACACATTACTTTATGCTTTGATTGAATCAAATGTGCACAATGAATAATCCTGAACAGTACAGGTATAAGACACGTACTTTCTTGTCTAGAACTTTTCTCTATCCAGATATGAGCAAAAACATTTGAGCCAGGGTTGTTCATGCACATGTGTAATTCCAACACCCGGGAAGGCTAAGACAGGAAAATCACAACTTCAAGTCCAGCCTGGGCAGTTTGGCCACTTAGCAGGAGAGTGTCTCAGAAAAAAAGAAAAGGAATCATAGAATATAAGTGATATAAACATGAGAAGTTGTCGAGCTTATCTTTTAAGTTAAAAGTTGACATTAACTCATTGCTAAGACTTACCCTAGCCACTCACTGCCAATGTGTATAACGCCCTCATTCTCTTCATATTTCCACAACATTCCCTACCCTAGATATTTTTCTTATGTTTACTATTTGTTTTACACACCAGAATTTAAATGTTTTATTTATTTTATTTATTTATTTATTTTGCGGTACTGGGGATCGAACTCAGGACCCTACGCCTGCTAGGCAGGCGCTTATTCTACTGAGCTATATCCCCAGCCCCAGAATTTAAATGTTTTAAAACAGTGATTGTTTTTGCTTGCTCCACTGGCATTCTAAAAACAAGACATATTTTATTGTTTAAAAGATATTGTTGAATAAATAAATTCTTTACAAAATATTGTACAGAGGAAGAAATGATACACCTTACCCATATTCTTTGGGGCTTTGGTTTAGAGCTTTATTTTAGAAGTCTAGACAAGAAGTGTTTTCTCATATTTATTTTTTATGAGCATAGCCACCAAAAGGTTAGAAAATAATGGGCCAGATAAGCATTTATTTAATCAGTAATTGTATGTCGCCCATTTCTATGTACTGGTAATGACATGGACTGTGATTATATAAAGAAATGCGATATGAGGTAAAAACAAAGTGTTGTAGGTATTTCAATGTAAAAGGAAGCAATATATTTTTAAGTTTATTTAAGAATATTCTAATTATACAGAAAGTTGATCCACATTCTTTTTTTCTTAAACTCTTGTTCCAAAATGCATGCTTACATGAGTTTATTATGCAGAATGAAGTCACATTTAGTCTCCTCTCTTGCATTATGCTATGACACCCGTTCGAGGAAAAGCGCCATAATGTATTAGAAAAACAAAGGGCACCGGTTTTAATCATGTGGCTCTCACTGGATCATCTCTCTCCTGGCTTTCTGAAAATATCCTCTTGCCTATAAACTGTAATGCTCAGATGTCCCTAGAAACACTACACTTTATGAGAAACCTTTTCATATTATGCTTTAATACAAAGTACTTGTTTATGCAACCCACAAAAAATGGGAATTTAGATTTTTGTTCTAAACTGTAGGACTCTCGGAGGCTTAATTATAGCTCTCTTAGATTTCTTTGAGTTGTTAACACACTTTTCATGAATTCTGCCCTTCAGCTTGTCTTGCCTTCCAGGCTAATAGGAAGAGTTTTACATTTGTACCCTAACCAACAAACATGGGTTGGAGCGGCACAAGTTGCCTGGCTGTCTACAAAACTCCGTCATTTTTATTTGTTGTTTGGATTATTTCGCTTTAGTTTGTACAGCAAAATTTTAGTAGAGGATTTTATGAACGGAGAGACTGTAATGAAACACAGAACAGTAAGCCACTAACACAGCCCACATGTTTGCTGCTCCTGAGTTCGCTCCCAAAAGATGTTACAGACGCAGTGTCTTACGGTCAGACCATCTGCTTGCCGTCTTATTACTCGGGCCTCCTCAGATCTCTCCTCCGTCACCTTTTTTTTTTTTTTTTTGGAACTATGTAACATTTCTCCTATTATTCTGTCAGGGTTTTCCTCTAAAATTCCGAATTGTATTACCATCTATTGCTTTGCTGTGTGCCCTGTGTATTCCAGGTATGTATTTCCTTACCCAAAAATATATTAAGGGATTCTGATAATGAAAAGGTCAATTGGATTAACCCCCAAAGCTTTTAGTGCCTCAAAAGAATTAACAGACCTTTAAAAATGTAATTACTTCCTTGGTATGAACCAATGTTTACTTTAGGTTCCCTTCTTCCACCTCTATAACAGGTACCCTTCATTTAGAGTTTAAATTTATAACAACCCACAAACTGAGCACAATCAGGCCCTGGTACCTCACTCACTACATGATGTCAGTTTTAAGAAATGCTTTAATAGAATGTTAAGGAAGATCAAACAACTTTCTGTATGCTTACATCAATAATTGAAAAAATTGAAACAAAATAATTAAACATTTGAAGTAATTTTGAACTGATGTGAAAAATAATTGAATTGTGATAATATGAAGAAAAGCATTGTGTGGATCCCAGGGAATGACAAATGTAAATTAGTGTGTGATTCAAACATAATATGCTTTATATTTATGTTGAATAATTCTCTAGCACAAGAAAGATGCCATGTTCACAATCTCAGAATTGTCTTCAGTCTCTTGTCCCTCGTTGCTTTACAGCAATTAAAAGTGTGCCTTTAATATTTAGTCTCATAGAAATAATTATCTATATATTCAAGATTTCATTTCATAAGTAATTTCTGATAGAAATTATTCCATTCATTGAGACAATGTGACACCAAATTATATGGTCTGAGCAGTTGTCACTGTTTGTCAGCTATTCAGATGTACAAATGAGAACTGACATGTCCTGTATCTGACAATTTAGTCAATGATAACAGTATCACTGAGCTTTGAACATTGTCAACATCTGGGAATATCTGAATTAAACTGAAAATTAAATAGAATGTGTGTGTTTCACAATAAATGCTTTAAATTGATAGTGTTTATGGTATTTTAGCTTGCAATTGAGAGAACCTGAGGCCGTGCACATGGAAATGAATGTTGTAGAACAGGAAGTACAGGAGGGAGGACTTTTTTGGGGGGGGCAAGTGAGTGGGACACATGATAGTTATAACGTGAAGACTGCATTTCCAAAACAACTTAATTTTCACTTAAATCATTGTATTTGCTTAATGTCAATTATGCAGTTATGCACACATTATTTCCATAATAATATGCAACTTGTGGACTTAACACTAATGTATATTTTTATTTGTATTTATACACAGAGAAACTGCATCTTGTATATTAGTGTTCAATATCTCTTTTGAGTTCTGGGTGGCAATAGTAATGAGAAAATTAGAATATAAATAATTCTTTAGTTTACTTTTAGTTTTTAGTTCATGGTAAAATTTGCAATTCATTGTCTTTCTGGCTTCTTCATTTTAATTCTTACTACTTCAATTCTTTCTTCTAGGATCACAATTGTAACTTAATTTTTTATTTTAGCATATGGTAAAAAAAATGTAATAAATAACAAATTTCCATATCATAATTTTCTTAACAATCTGCAGTTTTTCTCATTGAGTTTATCACAATTCATACTTAGGTACTATTTTCTGTTGAAGACAAATTAAGTGTAAGAAACAGTTTCCACCACAGAGCCAACAATCTAGAAAAGGTCTAGACCACAGTAGGTAAAAAATAAGACATTTATGAAGTAAATTAATATTTACATATGAAATATAAACAATTCAAAAATTAGTAAAATTTTAGTTTTTCTGTTTTTGATGATCCTTTCTATTAGTCAGTAGTCCTCCAAGAAACGGAATTAATAGAATATACACAGGTATATATCAGGAAATTTATTTTGAGAGTTGGCTCCTAGAATTGTGCCATCTGAGAAGTACTGTGATGTGTCATCTACAAGCTGGAGAATGTGGAATTCAGTCATGTAATTCAGCCTGAGTTCATAGCTCAGAGAACCAGGAGCTCCAAGGCATAAAGGCAAGAGAAGATTAATGTCCCCTTTCAAGATGAGGGGAAGGAAATATGTCCCTCCTCTACCTTCTTGTCCTATTTTTTTTTTTTTTTTTTGGCAGTACTGGGGATAGAACTCAGGACCCTGCACCTGCTAGGCAGGCGCTTATTCCACTGAGCTATATCCCCAGCTCTTCTTGTCCTATTTAGATCCTAAACTGGTTAGAATGCTCCACTTCATTTAATGCTCATTTTTTACTCAATTTACTTTTTCAAACACTAATTTGTTTCAGAAGTGCCCTATAAAGTGCCCTATGATTCAATAGTAATTTCTGAGCATCTTTCTAGATAGCCTTCAGCCCAATGAAGTTGGCACAAAAACAATGTCTGAATAATGATAGAAAAATAGATAATAAAAGCACAATTAATCTGTTACTTACAAATTGTTTTAAAATGATAAAATATTACTTATTTGATGCTCTGTCCTGAGAATCAGATATCTTTGTGTTTCATTAATATTTTTAAATATTTCTAATGAAAATGACTCATTGACTTAACACTTTCCAAGTTATTTTCCCTGTAAGCCAGAAATTAAAACTAAATTTGTATTCAAAATTTTCCTTGAGGAGGTATAGTGATTAAATTGGGTAAAATTGAAGAATAAACACTCTTTTCTTTTTTCCTTTGGTTTTCTTAGTGTCTTTATTAACAAATAATATTTTATCCTGGATCTTCCAGTGGACAGAGGCAGCCATGACGGATTCTTCTATCTATGACCACGTAAGCCTACCTAATAAATCATGAGGAAATTAGATCTGTGTTTTTCAATAGAGTCTCTTCCTCTAGAGAATCCTAGCCAATATATTTAGAAAATGTTTTACAGTCCCAAAGTCTGGTAACCCTCAGAACAGTGTCCACTTCTGGTGGGCAATGGACCATTCATTATGGGAGTTGGCTCCTAGAACTGTGTAGTCTCAGAAATGCTGTGATTTTTAGAATGAATTCAGAGAACAGTGTGGTACATGGTAGATAAGAGTTTCAAAAACAAGCCAGGGAAAGAACCTAGAATCTGATGATCAAGGATAATGTAGGACATGCTATACATCTGGCCTTTTACCAATAAGATATTATTTAAATAGTATTGACCTCAATACTAAAAATGCAATTATTAATAAATAATAACAGTAAAAGTTAAAATTATAATACTGAAACCTTCTGTATTTTATCTTCATTGTGTTAATTGCAACAGTATGTACAGAAATGTATTAAAATTTATTCCCCATTTCTTCCCTGTTTCCTCCTTTCCTTTCTTTCAAATGATAAAAGCTAATTCCTAGTAATCAATTCAAATAACAGAATTAAATTCTATGAACAAAAAATACTAAAGAGGTGATAAAATCCTGATTTCTTAAAAACAAAGTTCAAAACAATGGAAGGCACATCACAATACTTCTCAGTACTTCACAGTACTTCTAGGCCGGTCCCTGCCATGGTATATTTCAGTTCCTTAGGAATCAACATGATGCCTAGTCATCATTACTGATAGACTCGATCAATCAACAGTCCATTGTAGCTTTTCTGGATGCAAATGTTCTCCAAATTAGTCCTTGAAAAGTCATGAGTAATTATATTCATCTTGAGAGATTTTCTGCTTTTTATGTGCTCATTAATTCATAGATCAATACAAATAGGACTATTACAGAAGACATAAACAATACTTACTATGGGACACTGAATATGCCCTGGATTTGCCAGTTTTCCTGCCAAAAATTAGCCCCTCTATGCATGAGTTTGACACATTACAGAGATGGACACTACTTCATGTTACTTCCTCCTGAAACTTTACTTTTTACACTCATGAGTAATAGATCTGCAGGCACTTGTCTCTGTGTTCTCCCAAGTGAAAAGTAAGAAGCCTTCTTTCATCTCATGAAATATATAGCTCCATTTTAGAGTACTATTAGCAGAAAAGATGGTTTGATTAGCTTGAGGTCTCCAGAGGATTTACAGTATTATCTTGTGTGTTTACGTTTCAAAATAAAACTCCAGTTTATACATTTGAAGATGGTTTCTTTACATTCCTTTTGAGGTATGTATTTAAATTTCCAAGAATAAAGAACCAGCATTCTACTCTTATAGATAAAAGAATTTTTTTACATTGAAGAGACTATGCAGTCTCCCTCTCCCTCTCTTGTTTTTTCTCAGGAAGGAGGTGGGGAAAAACTGTCTCTCTTAGATACAAACACAAAAAACTTGTATTTCTGGAGTCTATGACTACATAGCAGGACCTTTTATTCATATGTCTCTTGCTCCCTTGCTGAAGCGTGGCAGACATAAAGAGATCAATGCTATGCTGCATTCTACCTGTTGCTACTGCTTTGTGGAAAATTCAGATCCAGACCCCAGGCTTTTCTGCTGATACCTCTCCCATTGCCTGCCTCTGTCTGTCTCCATTATTCAGATGCTTTGCAGTTTCTGATAACTTTTAATAAGACATAATTCAACCTAAATTTTTAATGAGTAAGTCTTCCTATCATTCACCCAAATACTTTCAAATGTGCTTGTATGCAAAAAGATTTTGTAACAGTTCTGAAATATTGACATAAAATATAGTCTTATTTACATATTAACAGACTGATGTAAATATTATATAAATGCAGCCTTGGAAAATATTTATTTAGAAATTATGACTATTTTAAAGTGAGCTAGCTATTATTTTGAAATAATACATATTGTAACTTATTCATAAAACAAACATTTTTTTCACTTATTATATTTCTATTCTACTTTCATTTCTTTATTTAGATTAGTTTATTGAGACTGTAGAGTACAGGCTGCCCTTGAAGTCCTTGTTTAGCCAAGGCTGGCGTTCAAATCACAATCCACTGTGGTCATCCTGCCAAAAGTTGGAATGACAGGTGTTTTGGTTACTTTTTTCTCATTGTTGAGATAAAATACCCAATGCCCAAAATGAAGGAAGGGAAGGTTTATTCAGCTTAGTTTGTGGAGGCTTCAGTACATACTTGGCTGGCTCAGAGGCAGAGAGGCACATGGCAGAGGGCAAACGTTCATTGTGGCAGAGCACAGCAAGAACCACAAGAGCAGAAGGGGGGAATGGTGGCATGCAGCGTCTTTCTACCTCCCTTACATTGTAAAGAGGCTACTCTCTCCCAGGGGGCAGGTAGCACTCACATAATTTCCATGCCTTCCTCTTCCACAGGCTCAGGATCTATACAAAGTAAGCACTCTGGCTTCCTGCTGAGTTACTCAGCCAAACCTCTAGACTCCCAAGGTTGACAGAATATATCAACCATAACAATCCACCCCTTGTCAACTTGGCAACAAGACATTTCCTTAAACCAATTTCCAGACACAAAGACATTATATTACATTAGAACCATAACATTTTTCCCCTTGAAGACTCATGCACATCTCTTTATGCAAAAGGCATTTAGTCCATCTGCAAGAGTTGCCAAAGTCCACAGTTCCAGCATTGCTGAAAGGTCCAGGTCCCAAGTCTCCTTCCAGATCTAAGGCAAACTCTTTAGTTACAAGCTACTGTACAAATGAAAAGTTAAACACTTCCAACATTCAATGGCACAGAATAAACATTACCATTCCAAAAGGTACAAACAAGGGGATACAGAGCACTGAGAGCAAAGCAAGTCGAACATCCAGTAGGGCTAACATTGTGTTCTGTAATTCCACATCCAGCATCTGAAGCAACTTGTGCCACATTGTAAGCTCCAAAGGGCTTGTGTGAATGCACCCCTATGGCACTTCTGGTGGTTACAGCCTCCACGGCTTCTCTCTTAGGCTCGCTTTGCTCCCCCGTTGCAGCTTTCCTCAGATGATTCACGGTCCTGTCTTTTCTAAACTTCTGAGGTCTCCAGGGCACCTTTTCTTCACACTCACAGCTTCACACACTGTCCTCTCAGGGGCACACTGCATGGCCCCCCAGGCCTTCTGAAATCTGGGTGGAAGCCTTTTTAACCTCAGAACTCTTGCGTTCTCCATGCACCTAAAGCCAGGGCCATGTGGATGATGCCAAGGTTTGCTGCCCCCTGGATCAGTAGCCAAACTTTTCTTTCTCTTGGCCATAGGGGTTGAGTGCCTGGATTGCTGGATACACTGAATCCAATGCTAAGGAACAAATTCTCTATGCCGCCTCCATTCTGGAACCTGGTGCAGCCGCCAATGCCATTGTAGAAGATGGCACTCTTTGGCTTCCTTCTCAAGGCAAGGTCTTTCACCTTTGCAGTTTTGAGGCTGCAAAGGGTGAAGACTTGCTGCTTCTGATGCCCTCAGGCCATCTTTTCCATTCTCTTGTTCCTTCTCAGCAATAAAGATCTCCTCAGCCTTATCTTTGCAGTCCACAGCTTTACAAGGAGCTTCCATTCTAGCCAAACTCACATTTTAAATCATCCTACTGGGCTCTTTGCTCTTGATTCTCAACATAGATCTGGCTAAAAGCACTGAACAATAGCCCTGCCACTGCCCCAACATTCGACTGCTTTGATATTTCTTTTGCCAGATTAATCAGTTCACTGCTGCCCTTAATCTCAGTCTCAGGTAAAGTCTGTGGACATTAGCAAAATGCAGACAAACTTTATGCCAAGCCGTAACATATATCATCTGGAGCCCAACAACCAATGCAGTCCTTCTTCCCAACAGAAACCTCCCGAACCTGGTCTTTACTGGCAGGATTTCTATCAGCCTTCTGGTCCTTCGAGCTTTGGCGAGAATCTCCCAGAGAGAACAGCAGAAGGTGTTCTAGTGCATCTCTTTCAAGCAACATCTCCAAATCTTTCCAAACTCTCCCGATAAGCCATTTCCAAAGGCTCTTGAATCACATGGTCAGGTATAGTCACAGCAACGACCCCACTCCACTGGTACCAAATTCTGTCTTGTTCACTTTTCTCTCATTCCTGAGACAAAATACCCAGTGCCCAAAATGAAGGAAGGAAAGGTTTATTTAGCTTACGGTTTGTGGAGGTTTCAGGCCATACTTGGCTGGCTCAGAGGCAGAGTGGACCATGGCAGAGGGCAAACGTTCATGGTGGCAGAGCACAGCAAAAACAACCAGAGCAGAAGGGAGGAATGGCGCTTGCAACCTCATTCTACCTCCCCTACATTGTAAACAGGCTACCCCCACCCCAGGGGCTGGTAACACTCACATAATTTCCATACCTTCCTCTTCCACAGGCTCAGGATGTATAGAAATTAAGCACCCTGGCTTCCTCTTGAGTCACTCAGGCAAAGCTCTGTACTCCCCAAGTTGACACATTGTATCAACCATAACAACAGGCATACACTGTCACACCCACCCTCTCTTTTCAGTCACTTCATTGCTTGTATTATTAAATATATTCTCAGTGGATTCATATGTTATTTCATTGCAGTTACAATGCATTTTTAAGGAAAAAATTTTTCTTCTTCTACAAATACATGCTATAAATTTTGTAGTAATTGGACAGGAGATAAATATGTACAAGTATTATTTTAATGTAGACAAAAATATGCAATTTGAAAGTTTGTACTTGTTACTCACCAGAAAGTCAAGATACATTCAACTTAAATTCTAAATTTTAAAGCTAATTTTTCCAGAGAAGAAAGAGATCACAAACTTTTAATTCCTTAGAAATTAGCCATACTGCTATATGATTATATAAATTGATTAATTTTTATGGGTTACTCACTGTATTTTCATGTTGACAACTGCTTTACTTTATCACAGTGGAAAAGTATAATATTATATAGAAATTATTAACCTTCAAAACAATCATTTCCAACATAATAAATTAATTCATATTCTTGTATGACTCAAAAATTTTTAAAGTTGACTAATTAAATGTCTATAAATCTTTTTGGTTGTTTTAGTTAGCAAGTTATTCTAATCTATTGATTCTTCATTTAGATACGTGTGTAACAGCTGTTCTATTTTATATTTAAAATGTTATTTGTATGCTAAAAATAACTACTATATATACCAACATAAACTGGCTATCTCCACAGGAATTATGCAAACTAAGACCAACAATGGGGGATTTTTCTCTACCAGGTGGGGCACTGTGCCAAGACAGAAGGTTCAGCGTATCTTTTGCATCCATCTTGGTGTAGTACGCTAACCAGCGTCTTTTCTCAGTTAAATTTACAGGTGCAGTGAGGCACACTTATGATCTCATTTATCCGAGGGAATCTGTACATGATCTCTCTGGATTCCTCTTTTTATTCCGATTTCCATCGCCTCTGTTCAAGTCCTCTCTCCCTCCTTTTCTCACTTTTTCTTTTTCCTTCCTTCCCACCTCTCCCTTGGTGACTTCCCTTGCCTTTTGAACAATTTCTCCCTATTGTACAATATCTATTATATATTATGGTTCTTATTTATGCTTTTAGCTTTATAATAATGCATTAACTTCTATAACTTAACAAATCCCTCAAATGCTTCTTTGTTCTCTGAATACACTGAGGGCTCCTCAGTCTGTGTAAGTCAGCCCAGACTGTCATCCTATTACAACTCCAAATTCGAGTTCCTTTACTGGAAACTTGTCCATGATTTTTGTATAGCTTTACCAGCTAAATGTAAATTCTTTCCAAATTTAAGAAATTTAACACTTCCATGTAATTTGTATCTCTATTCTACTTTCATTTCATTTCTTGATTGGACTTCTTTTTTAGGGATCAATTTATAAGAGATCACTTTAATTTAATCTATACTGGTAGAGTTCTAAAGTCCTGATGAATCAAAGGCTGAAAGCAAAAAAAAAGGAGAGAGAGATTCAAACACAAAACCAGAATAAGCAGTGATAATGTCACACTATTTCACAAGAACAGTAATTATCAGTAGTCACCTTTCTGGAGAAACTGAACTCTTCTGCAGAAAATTTTTTCTGTAAGTAAACTTGAAGCAATTTTCTGCGAAGTTGGTGAATTGCCACCCTGAGAATATCTCTACTACCTCTCACTTACTCCATGGCACAGTAAAAATTAGAGCCTAACAAACCCCATATACAGAAACATAGAGAGTGCCCTGACAAGACAGTGGTTACGCAAAAAACTAGTTATAAAAATTGGTTTGAAGCAAGTGTACCCACCTGTATTCAGCATGTACACTAAAAATGTCAAAAGATCTACTGGTAAAAGTGGAACCATCCCTTCAGGAGATGCCTCTACAGCATGTGAAGCTAGACATGGATTTTAATGCTGTCTGAAACTCTACCAGAATAAAAGGCTAGATTGTGTCAGTTTTATTGATGGGGTTCAGTTAAAAGAAGAATGTAAAGTGTTGGTTCAGTCATCAGGGACTAGATTGGAATGTGTGTCAGCTAGTCAAATTGATAACTCAGCATGGTGATGGCCTCACTCATTGATGTTGAAATGCAGGACCTCCTGTCTCATCATAGGAGGCAGATTCTGAATACTGAACACACAAGGGAGTGGCACCGAAGTGTTCAGTTTCTGAGCACAGTGCTGTACACAAACTAGGAACTATTTTACATGCTCCATATGCTAATATTTTTCAAATGGTTTGTAGTCTAAAGGTCTCAATACCAAGAATGATTTTCCTAAAAGGTCCAAGAAATGCTTTCAGATTAAGTAAAAGTGAAGTCATGTGACAAATAAATGGAATACGTTACTGGGTTGGATGAGGGCTTAAAAAAATATTTAAATGGCAGTGCTAGTTCAACCAGTAAAGTTTTACTAGATGTGTACATTAAAACATAGTAAATGCATTAAATCTGAAAATTTCACATTTGTTGCCTAAATAATATTATTCTTTGTGTAACAAGTATAGGTTAAACTTCCTGCACCTCTAAAAGTCACTCTCCCGTGGTTCAGCCAGACTCACAGAGCAGGGCCACTTCCCAGGTCACTCTGTGGAAATGCCTAGAAATGGGCCAAAGCAATAATTTCACTTTTCTGTATCCTGTCAGGTGTCCCTGTTTCCATTTTCCAGGATCACAGCTGGCACATAGTTGGGCATAAGTGCTATATAGACATCATGCTAGTCATTGAAAACTGTCCTTGGAAAATCTTTAAATGATGGAAACAAAAAACATTATTTTGCTAAGTAATAATTCAGGAGATCAGGTATTAAATGGAGATTTTGCCCAGGTCTTTTCAGAGCAGATTGAGAAGTGATGTTACTTCTTCAGTTCTACTAGAAGAGGATGAGCACAGTCTCTGGTAGATGAGTTATGTGCTTCCCCTGACTCCTAGTGAGACACAGTGCTAGGAGAAGACCCCAAGTACAAGCTTCTACCACCTTTCTCCAACCCTACAAAGATAAAATCCAAAAATATGTATTCCTTAGAATATGCCAGAGATCTTTGCTGCTATCAAACACTTTAAAATTGTAAGGATGATAACTCCTGACACATGGGCTGTGTACAAATATATTATCAGTAGAGAAACACTGTAGATGATCACAAACTCTACCAGGTTCTGATATTCAGTAGCAGCCAGTTCTAATTACATTTCTTTGTTTCTTGTCAGTCTTGAAAAAGGATATCCTAATTACTCCCATCTGCCATGAAATTATTGACACAGCAGATGCTTCTTTTTCCATACTATTCAATGAAGGCAATAAAGATTAGTTACACTGCTTTTACCAGTTGGAATACTTGAAAGGATTTACCAGACTCTAGGTGCATACTCACGTGATACTTTTGTTTAGAGGCCATCAACAGAGAAAGGTGAAACATGTAACTGCACGAAAGTAACAGTACTCTGAAAGACATTAAAATAGACTAAATTGCCCATTGCTCTCTCCCTGCACATAGGTAGACTGAGTTTGTGTTTCAAATCCCCAAAGTCTTTCTTTGGTGGAAATGTTGGCCTTGGAAGAATCCTAACTAGTTTTCATCGTGATATGCATGAAGTCCCCACCGCCAATAATCCAGCCACACTTGTCAACTGTAACCCAGTTGTAAAGCATTAGTGTGTCATAACACTGCCCTTCATTCACTCCTTTGATCATGCTCAGTGCAGGCCTCTCCCGTGTGTGTGCCGCTCCTGTGTGTGGCTGTGTCCTTCTCGGCCCTCTCCTTCATACTCAGGTAGAAAGCCAAATCTCTCTCTTAAGAAAGCGCGGCATTCTATTTGCTAATATTTTCTCTGCAATGAATATTTGTTCATGTTCGTTATTTTGACATAAGGAATTAGATTATTCCTACGTATCTAAATGATCATCACAAGTTTATGAATATAGTCCAAGTGACTTTGTGACTTCCAGGCTCTTACACATTCCTGCTTATGCCTGCCCCAGTAAGCGTGCAGTAGGTACCTATCACTTCATGTTTCCACAGCAGTGTTAATCACCTCAGTCTAAGCTATCCATTTTCCCACTTCACTCAGTATCAGCTTAGGAGCTCAAGGCATAAGGAATATCTCTAATCAATCAGTCTTGTGCAGTGTCCCACCCCGGCTGGGTATCTCTCCTACTCTAAATCCGTTTTAGAGTAGGGTAGGATGGCAGCTGCATTCCCTGCATGTCAAATAACTTAACAGGAAAAAGTTTAATAGGATTTTTACTAATTTTGGATATTTACTTTCTTCAGTGACAAAAGCATACAAAAAGCAAAAAGGTTGTACATTGCCACAAGTCTGTCACAAGTGTGTATATCACATGTATAAAGGTGCTCACTGTTCTTTTCACAGAAAATCTTTTCAAGTGTTCTGCCAATTATAGATTCTCTACTAAGTAGCATAAAAGATGTTAAGAAATGAGAAAGAAAAAGTGACCAATTTAAATGATGAAATTGATAATTTTGTTCAAATTTAGTTTTTTCATTCAGTTTCAACTCTATTATATATTTCACTTAATGAGACATCGTGACATTGAGAAAAGTTTAACATTTCATTTCTGCCTGCCATTAATATATAAGATACAATCTAAAATGTCAATTCAGAGATAATGGAAATAAAAAGGAAAATCATATTAAGCTAAAAATATATATGTATATCTTTAGTATGGAATATACTCAGTCCTCTGTCCTCCACTTAAGCATGTATGACGCCATACTACGCCTTATGTGTATGCTATCACTGGCAGAAATATTTTAAGGTCAGAGTCCATATGTGTTCTTTCAATATTTGATTCAAATTAAGTTTTTAATAATTGTTGATGGAATTAATCAATAATTAAATATAATTGTTTTTGAGAGTTTGCCCATTTGAGTCCTTAATTTAAATGGAATTCCTTCTGTATATCTATAGTAGAAAAAATACAGAAAAAGTAAGGACAGTACCCCTGAAAATAAATTGTAAGCTGGATGTACTAGAGGGACAGACGCTGATGAGAGCAGATTGTAAGTACTTCCACTACAACATATAAATGCGGACTACACATGGTGAGGAACACAGTACTTAGCTTAGGCAGACAATCACAGTGCTTAAGTGGGTCCAAGCAGCACCTCGTGCATGTTAAGCACATACAGTTGTTTTTTAAAATTTTATCTCAAATATCTGGGGAAAATAAAAAATAAATAAAAGTTACATCTTACTGTACTCTTACAGTTTAAATATCTGAATTTTTTGAAATATAAAGATATTTAAAACCTAACTATTTCTTCTTCAATAGTGAATTTTAAGGTATTTTCAGAAATAGTAGGGTGTATATTCTTCAACAGTTTCCCTGGCTCGGACACCATAACTTCATCCACTTAAGCAGCACACCAGTCACTGAAACAGAAAAGCTTCCCGAAGAGCATATCTTGCTGTCAGCAATGTTTAGCTCTTGTCCTAATCCTCTCTAAACCAGCTATTCAAATTAACATTTCAAACAAAGATCCCAAAGGATATGTTCAAAGTACAATGCACTTTCTTCAAAGGGGAGCCCTTTCTTATCCCCCAAGAACAAAACCTTTATTTTCCTGAGCAACTTTCAAAACTCTGCACTTGTTTTTTTTAAGAACCAGAGACCTGGATCTGCCTCTCTATAAGCACTGGATACACAGTGAGCTGTATGTTTTAGAATAATTGTATCTAAATTAAAAGGTCCATTTTAATGTGATCAAGAAAGTGATTTAAAACTTGATCTTGCTTAAAGTCAGAAGGCAAATGGTGTTTCTAATTAGATAAACCTATTTGGAAAAATTTACAAAGTACACATTTTAATATTTTTTTCAAAATTAATACTATAAAAACAATGTCAGATTAAAGCTGTGAACTACAGTTGTGGAAAGTTATAAAATCATGACTGGTAAATGATTACATCTATTTTTTTATTTTCTATTTGCTTATTAGTAAGTTGATTAATAAAGAAAATTATATGAAGAGCGATCAAATTTCCATAGGCAAGAATGTTTGAGGATAGGTGTCTATAATTGCAGGGGGAAAGCTACTGTCCATTTAAATGGATACTCACAGTATCTGAATGTTTTTATTTCAGATAAGACCGTCCACAAAATCCACAAGGAACTAACCAAAATCACCGAGTCTCTCTGATTCTCTGTGACGTACAGAGAGCTTAGTTCGTTATAATCTCATTACAATGTGACGTTGTCCATCTAGGATGCATCCTCATCCACCATTTGGGACATCTGTAGTAGGAAGTTTAACCTGAAACTCAGCATGCTCAAGAAATGTTTCGTCAAATATGATTACATATATTTTCCTCCTTAAAATACCCTTGCTGGTTTCTTAAGGGAGACATTTCTTTGGAAGTTAATTCCACTGCCCCTCTTACTTGGCAAGTAATAAGTCCTGCCTTACTCTTCTGTCTCTCAGTTCTGCTACTGGCCTCATAAGGGGTGAAACAAATGAGTTTGGTTTCATTATGTACAATGAGAACTTTCTTTTATTTAAATATCTATATAATGAAAATACAATAAATTGGACATGTTGCTTTGATTAGATACAGATATCACAAAAGAATTTTCTTTTCTGTTGTGAGAAATTAGAAACATTTTAATATTTTAAAAATTTTTGCACAAAAGAAGTTTCTTACCATATATGCAAATATAAAGACTGGACATAAATTATTCTAATATTTAAATAAATATGAAATCATCACTTCAGTGTTAATCTCTGGAGTAATGACTTTTGGAGAAATGGGTAAAATGTGTGCTTAATGTGTTAAAGATAAAACTTAACAAGACATTTATAAAGAAAAACTAAGAATTTTCATATCTTTTATATTTTCTGTATTTATCATTTATCTATCCTATTGACTCAGCATCTTCACGGACAGCAGTTGAAATTAAAAGTACATTTTTTTAAAGGCCACACTCAGGATGTATAAACGGTGAAAGCCAATAGCTTCAGGTTCTCAGAATAGTTTCCCTTTTTTAAATTTTCAGTGTTCTGTGAGACACTGTAATACTGTATTGTATTATTTTATACTTTGGTACAATTGTTTCTTTTATTAAAATTATAAGAGATCTTAAGAATATTTTTCAAAGAACAGGAGAATGTGTTACCTATAGATTTCCAGAGCTTTTCTTGACAGCTCCAAACTCTAAGAAATGAGATGGGAGAGAGATCGGCGAGAGACAAAGAGAGGGAGGGAGGGAGGGAGGGAGAGAGGCAAGCGCATTGAAGAAGCGCAAAGCCCGATAGAATAAAATGGAAGAGCTTAAAGCAGAAATAACCCACATACCTACAATTATTTCTCAGATAAAAAACGAGATGAAAACAATGATGGAAGAAATGCTCCATCTACACAGACGAGAAATAGACAAAATTCTAGAAGAAAATAGGAAACTAATAGAATCCTTACAAGAGCAATTCAGGAATGAATTACCAATAATGAAACAGGTCCAAAGAGA
>PVLD010024879.1:0-23925 GCA_004027595.1 Dinomys branickii
TTGGTAAGTTAATGAATTTTCATTCTATACTAACTTATCAACTTATATCTTTACAGAAATTGTTTCAACTTTATATTTAAAAACCTTAATAAGAGACGAATCATAAAAACAAAACTATGGTAGCAGCATTATCAGATGAACTTTAAATGTTTCATTTTCTTTGAAATGATGAACAGCAGAAAGTCAAATCTGAAAACCTGGGATTATCTGAGAGTCGAAGGTAACATCTTACTACGTGCTTCAGTAGACGGGCAGAAGGCTCTTTGGACAGCTGCAGGACCATTTTACCCAAGATCATGGCAACATGAGAAAAACGCTCGTATGTCTGACATATGTAAGCCAAACCAGTGTCATCTAAGAGAATCTTCTGGAGGATAAATGTGGCAACCGTTTTTGAAAGCTCACTTCCAGATTCCATAATGCGCAAACACAAAGGAATAATTTCTGTTGTCAATAAAAAGTTGATTACTTCTTGCTCGTCTGTTTTCACCAAGGCCCCAATAACTCCTAGACTGGTGAGCCGAAGATACTCAAAGGGACGTGTTTTGCTGACAGTGTGCAAAAAGGGATACAAAAAAAGTGGGATATGTGCTGCAAGAAAAGCTGACCTGGTTTCTGGGTGTGATGCCACACACTGCAGTAATGCCAGAGCATTGCAAACTCTGTTGGATTGGTGTGCTGTCAAGGTAGGTGGGTTGATAGATGGATAAATATTTACAATTTCCTGTAAAAGTGCTGCAATAGTACCGAAGGAATGCCACAGCATGGGTGCAAGATCAGGAACAGATTCTCGTTTCTTACTTAGCTCCAGCAACGCATTTTCCCTTGTCTCAGGGCTGGATAGCTCGTTGATCCACTGGTAGATTTTTTCTCTATCCACTTGAGCCAGTGCAGTAGGCACAGGCGCTGTTGTCGCCAGGCTGTGCATGTTGGGAGCGGCCGCCGCTCTCCTTCCTCCGCCTAAGGCGCCCGACTCGCGTCCCAGCTTCAGTGCCTCTCAAGCATTTTAATGATGTGAGAAAGTGCTTATAATAAAACATTGAGAACAAAAGCAAAACAGGAAAATTGTGGTTCAGAATGTTACCTATCCTAGGGGGCTGGAGGTATAGCTCAGTGGTGTAAGTGCTTGCCTGCTAAGCACTAAGGCCCTGAGTTCGATCCCCGGTACCGGAAAAAAACATTTTAAAAGAATGTTACCTATCCTATGCCTTAAAGAATGTGAAAAAACATAAAAAGAGGGTTTTGTGTAAGGTCACTATTGTTTTGTTTAGAAGGGTTGAGGGTTTTTAAAAATTAAAAATAGCTTCTATGTAATCTAAACAAATTTAAAAAAAGCCAAAAAATGTTTGACAGGATATAGGGTTTCTCTAAATCTCATATAAAATGGATAAGTAAGAGTTTACATCCACGAGTATGGCTAATAATTTGGACTGATTATCTTATTTAAAACAAATAGAAATCCTGCACAAGAATGTTAAAGTAAGTATTAAAATGATCTAAAAGTACCTAGTCAAGACAGTAAATAACTGCCAGGTCTAATCTTAGTGAAGCTGGCAACCTTGGAAGGTCATTAGACAAGAAAGCCTCTCCCTTGCCCACCCAGTTTTGAGCAATTTGGCAAACTGAGGAGCAAGCCTACTGGAGACCGGAGCATGAAGTCCAGGTCCAGCCATCCTAGAGATTTTTAGGAGGAACAGGAAATGCATCAGCCTTGTCCCCAGGGACCACAAAGACAGGTCTTGACTTCAACAATGAAGTGGTGAATCTGGGATCCACTGCCCCAACTTTCACCATACTTGGGTACAGAATGGACCCAAGTTTTATGGAGATTGACATTTATACAATTTAGGAGCTCATTAAGGGAAAAATCTTACAATTCAAATACATATTTAGGTACAAATGTGAATATTAATTTTGAACAAGTCCTAATATGCCGACAAATGTCAGATGTAAAATTCAGAAAAATAACAACTCATTAGTAACAGAATCCTTTCCCCTCTACTTTTTTTATTTATTCTTGGCTGATTTGACAGCCTCTTTATATGACAATGACTTTGTAATGTTCTTTTGTATATAAAGAGCGTAAAGATAATTTAGTCTGTACTTTAGAATGGGTGATAGAAATTTATTTTATTATTGGTGGCTTAGAAAAGTTCTTTTAAGATTCATAACTTCTTACCAGTGATGGTATACATGCTTTTAGGATTATACTTCCATATATGAATGGTAAAGTTTCAGAGCATTTCAAGTTTTCTTGGAAAATGACTAATTTTAATTACTCTTTAATTTAATGATGCCATTAACCAGTTGGCTGTTGATGTTCAGGTAGTTGCATATAATTAGTTCTTTATCACCTCAGTTAAAATCAGTATTTTGTGTTAAATTGGCAAGAAATTTAAATCTTTTTAATGTGCTCAGATATTTCACTTGTTCATTATTGCACTTTCAAGCTGTCCAAGGATCCTTTCCTCACTTTATCTGTAATTTATCTCTATCTCTTATTAATCATTTACTGTTCTTGGTATAGTCTAGAAATTTTTTACTATTATTTGCTTTTTCTGAGGTCAGAATAATTTTTATTTTCCATCATTAATCTCTATCACCAGTTTTGTATATCCCATTAATATTAATGAACATTTTTCAGTGTTTTTAAAAGTAAAACTGACAAGGTATAGGCATTATTACATCCATCTAATTCTGGAGTGCACAACTTACCATTTGTTTTACTGAAATGTTTTTCCAAATTTCAGTTACATTTGTACTTAACTTTTTGAATAAATACTTTGTACCTCATTTGCTTTATTTCTCGTCTGACTCTTTGACAATCGATGTTTGAATCCTTCAATATCACTCTCTTCCTTTTGCAAGTTTGGATGGTTTTATAATGAGCAAGGCACCTCACTGTACTTCTTACCTTATTTAAAGAAAACTCAACATTAGCATGTGTATTTAAAATATTCCACAGAAAGAATAACTTGAGATGAAAAAGTGTAACCTTGGCAGTATTACAAAGTAGTGAATGATTTCAGGAGAGAGGATGACTGATGGACATACTGAAAGTGTATCTACCCTGCATCTGTGTGACCATGTGTCTGTGTGACCATGTTGCACTGCTGTAGAACTTGTTTCATGTTGTTGAATGAAGTTACAGATACAAAGCTTTCAGCTGATGAGACAGTTAGAAACCATGCTCAAGTTTTTGTCTGTCATTTTCATTTGTCTGTTGTTTTTTGTACTATTTGTGCTTAAATAAATTTTAAATAATTTGCAACTTAGTGTATGCCCTGTATGGTGGCAAATTCGCTATAATATAATAGCATTTGTTGCGTGGTTTGTTTATTTAATTTACCACTTTATTGCATATTTGGTTTCATTATTTTTACTAATAACTCACAAACTATTTAAAATAAATTGTACTTGCTTTTCCACTGAGATTTTACAGCTGCTTTTGCAAACCAGGGCATCAGATTTAGCACACAGAAGATTTCCACTTCGTTTCTTTTATTTGTTATTTTATTGTTATAATTTTTTAAAAGAATACCATTCTCATAATCTCCTCTGAAATTTTATTTGCTTAGACATTTAATATCAGTAACTGCCCTTTCCATCACTTAAACTAATAGATCTCAATATTTCTGTTTGCCTATTTTCTGTCTCCTGCTGTTTCATTGATTCCTATTACTCAGATATTATTTCTTTTGCCTCATCTTGGAGTTGTTGGATTAATTTTTCCTGGATCCTTGATGACTTTAAGAGATCCTTCCTTTCACGGTCATTAGCTGCCATGCTGTCTTCAAGATCTGAAATTCTATCTTCAGCTTCACTGAAGCAGTTTTGCAAGTTCTCAGTGGAAGTTTTCAATTCCTGGCAATCTCTTTGAGTCTGTTTCATGTGTTCTAATTCATTCCTAAATTGTTCATGTAACGTTTCCATTTGTTTCCTATGTTCTTCTATTCTTTTATCTGGTTCTTCCCTATATATGCAGAGCATTTCTTCCATTATTATTTTCACTTCATTTTTTGTCTGAGAGATTATTCCTGCTTTAATCTCTTCTATGGCCTGATGGAGTTGTTTCTTTACTCCATATGTGATTGTTTCAGAAATTGCAGGTATGTGGCTTCCTAGTTCTCCTATATCATTGTTTCCTGGACTTGTTCTGCATGGTGTTGATCTCTGTGGTTGCGTTTTGCTCCTCTGTCTTGTCATTTTGGATGTCAGATGAAAAGTGTTGAGCTACACACTACCCAAACAGCTCACAGATGACTCTAGCAACCCTAGTTTACCTGGATATCAAACTTATCCCCAGATGTTAGCTGACCGTGAAGCACTGGCCCCAGGAATCCCAGACGATTGCTGAGGTGCAGGCTCAGAGCCTACCTGCGATGGTGGGGTAAAGTTGTCTTGCCAGGCAGAGCACTGGCATGGGCCTTACCTGTCAAAGGTCTACTGCGAAGCCTGGTCTACTGTCACCGTGAAGCTGGGCTCCCGCTCTGTGGGAAACTTCGGGAAAGTCTCACAGGCACTGCTGCTCTGGTGGAGTTTATTCACCAGGCTAGAGTCTCGTGGGAAAAGTTGCTCCTGTAGCTCCACTGAGCTGGTCTGGCTCTCTGCAGAAAAGTCTTGCGGGCGCAGGCGCTCTAATGGTGTCCAGGGCCAGGCAGAGCACTGGGTACCTCGGTAAAGCTGCTCCCGTAGCTCCGCAGAGCCCGTCTGGCTCTCTGTGGGAAAGTCTGGTGGGCGCGGGTGCTCCAATGGCGCCCAGGGCTGGGCAGAGCACTGTGTACCTTCGAAAAGCTGCTCCCATAGCTCCACCGAGCTGGTCTGGCTCTCTGTTTGCCTATTTTCTTTTTGGTATTATAAAATTTAGTTAAACATTTTTTCTAGGTGGTTTATAGTTTCATATCCTAATGTAAAATATGCTTTAATCATCTTTTTATTTCTATATAAAAATTCCATGGATTTTTAGTGATCTCAGATCTGTTTAACTCTAATTGTAATAAGTTGACTCCTTTATGATGTACCCCATGTCCATCCCAATGTCCCTGAATTCACTTTTATTAGTTTTCTATATCTCCTACTAGATGTTTCAGTGAATTTCTATATATGAAGGCTATAGAAAATATATGTTATATGCTTAATGCCAATTCTATCACATTCAAGCTATGTTTTCTCTCTCTGGAAATGTTTGTCAGGGATGGTAATGACAAGGAGATGGAAGATGCTAATGCTAGGGAAACTCAGGACCAAGAAAAATAGGAATGGTTTAACTTATAGCAGGGACTGTGTGGCAGATAAAAGAAAAGCAACTGCCCCAAATTTCTTCTATCCTTGCCTGGGCATCCACACACCTTAGCAACAAAGTATACAGGTGGGGGCTCTGGTGGCAACAAATAGCTATTAACTGCTTTGGATCCTTAAGATCAAAGCTTAATGAAGAGGCTAAATGAGCTTCCTTTAAGCACGAAAAGGCTCTTGTTTAATTTTGATAGGACTGTGGCAAAGATGAAGGATGAATACGAGGTGTGCGTTTTAAGACTTTGCTTCCAATTATTCTTATTCCTTTATTGTTGAGAAGTAATTCCTGTGTTAGAAGGAACAGGGACTGAATACTCTTCAGAAATTCATTATATACAGCAGCCACTTTTTAACCTTTGCCTGTGAGTGATTTTTGTAATGCACTCATGGCGGACAATTTTTAAATTCTAAAGGTGAATGACATGGCATTGTCACAGCAGTAATGTCTCTGGTGATGAGAATACTGGTGCCTGAAAATTGAGTTCTCTAAGGGAGGGAGATCATGGAAAGTTAGAAAGAATTGTGTCTTGATTTCCAATATATGAACTTATTCAGAAACCTTCATCTACTTCTATAAAGGAATCATAGGATGTTAGACTTAAAAAGACATTAGAAATAATATAGTTACAGAAATAAATTTTGGAAATAGGCAGACACCCATTTGAGCAGACCAAGGTCACAGGGCTGGTTAGTGGAAGGGACAAAAATATCCTGGCTACTTAAACTGGGGTAGGTACAATGACTCTTTCTGTGGTATGCTACCTTCTTAATCTGACCATGCATTGCTCCATGTATTGATCACAGAATCTCATTAGAATGCAGCTTTTAAGAAATAGTGTGGTATGGAGGAGTGGGCGTCCATCATGGAATTAGACACCTGAAGTTGAAATTTGAATCTGCCACCTGTGACATGGTTTTGGGTAAATTCCTTAGCAGCTTCAGTGTAACCATCTCAAGTACTTACTTATGCTCAAAGGGTTTTTGGAAGAGGTAAATAACCACAAAAACAATCCAGGAAAGGGCCAACACAGGCCCAGATCACTGCAGGCTCTTGAAAACTGATAGGTAATGTCTTCTATGTTTAAAATGATGTTGAAAGAGAGGAACTAAAGATGTAGAACAGACCAAACAAAAAGACAAACAACTCTTACCTTGGGATCTATCTATTTATCTATCTACCTACCATATTCATATGGGGATATATATATATATGATGTATATAGGATGTACATATAAGATGTATATAAGATGTATATGGGGATGTACACATATATAACATATATCTGTTTTATATACTTATATATCTTATGTATATCTATATATATATCTTATGTGTGTAATATATATGTAAGCTGTATATATGATATATATATGATTTATAGGTATAAGATATATATCCCTTCCTTCATTTTTTAATCTATAAAATTAAGTGAATAATTATAACTGTTTACATGGTCTGGTTTTCAGGAAAAGCTGTTCAGGATCAAATTTTATATAGTGACACATGAAATGATATAGAAATCTCTGGAACACATGGTCAGCTTCAGGTTACTTAGTTGGGGAATCAAGGATTCTGGCTTTCTTAGGAATTGCCCTCAAGGTACATGAAATTCATTTTGAAAATGCAGAAAAAGGTTTTTGTCTTATATAAGCAATGGAAGCTGTTGATTGTGGTAGGGAAGCCTGGCTCTGGTGTGCCACTTATTGGGGTTGTGAAAATGCTCTCTGCTGAGCTGGCTCAATAAGGATTTCAAGCTTTCCTTTTTCTAGTATTGGAAATTCAAGGAGAACCAACTCATTGAGCTCTTTTTCTGGGGAAAATGGTACTCACCCTTGAAAGGACAGTGACAACCCAAGATAGAAAGTCAATTGAAAGTTAAAGGATAGAAAACAATACTCCACAAAAAAGAAACCCAGAAAAAAAAATAGAGGTAGCTATTCTGTTTGCAGACAAAATGAATTTCAGACCAACACTGATCAGAAGAGACAAAGAAAGTCACTACATACTTGTTAAAGGAACAATCCAAGAGGAAGAGATAACAATTATATATATGCACCAAATACCAGTACAACCAACTATATAAAACAAACATTAATGAGTAAGAAAAATCAGATAAGCACTAATACAATTGTGATGGGGGACTACAATACCCCACTGTCACAAATAGACAGAACAACTGGACAAAAAATCAACAACAAAAATATCAGAGCTGAACCAAACCTGTGAACAAATGGTTTTAGTGGATATCTACAGAGTGTTCCACCACACAATAATAGAATATATATTCTTTTCAGAAGCACCTGGGACATTGTTCAAATTCTCTAATACTACTTCATAGATCATGCTTAAGTAATTGCAAAGAAACTGAAATTATCCCATTCATATTATCAGATCATAGTGCAATTAAATTGGAAATCAGTGGCAAAAGAAACCACAAAAACTAAAACACATGGAAATAAAATAATACTCTCCTGAGCAAGTAATTGGTCACAGATGAAATTAAAGAAGAAATATACAGTTTCTACAATTAAATGATAATGCGAATACACACACACACACACACACACACACACACAAGATAGCTAAGATAATTGTGTTACTAATTTCTATTATTTCTTTAGTTAGGAGACCCCAGACTCTGTCTCTGCATGGGTTTATAAAGCAATGAAATTTTGGTATAAGCTTGACTCATCAGCAGACTTAGCTGATAACAAACTGATAGCAGGGCTCCTGGGCATCTACCTGCATCCAGGGAGGAAATGCTACATTGTTTGATCAAGTTTGCATGCCTATATCTGGTAATCTGAACAATGGCTTTGAAGATAATATTATGCAATATAATAACCATTGTTAAACTTCCTATTATCTTGTTTTGAAATTCTGCATCATTTATATTGTTTTATTCTCTCTTTCAAAAAGAGAGAACAGAAATTAATGAAATTGAGATGAAGAAAACAGCACAAAGAATCAACAACTTGAATTGGTTCTTGAAAAGATTAAATAAAATAGACAATCCCCCTTAGTGAATATTATCGTTGAAAATGAAAGAAAGACTCAAATCTATGCAATGAGGACTGAAGCTGGAAGCAGCACATCAGGTGGAAGGAGCAGTTGCCGGGGCCTTTTCATAGTTGTAAGGCCTCCCTCTGAAGGTTGGTAGCAGGACCTGGAAGGAAGTTTGAGAAACTCAAGGACTCTTGCCTGGGGAGTGACTCCCTAGTAGATGGAGAGAAGATGGCAACAATGGCAGGGGGCTTTTACAGCCTGCACCCACTCCCTTGGCATTGAACAAGTGTATAGCCATGTTTATATAATGTCCAGACAGAACTGAGGGAGAACTGGGGTGCTGCTCAGGGAAGCCCAAGCACAGTGTGCAGTGGGAAGGGCTACAATTAGGAAAAATGGGCTTGGGAAGAGTTTGGTTTTACCAGCTCTGGACCTTCCTCAGAGAAGCCAGTGCATCCTAAAGGCTCAAGGATTGCTAGGGAGAGGAATGCCCTTGTCTTCCACAGGATTTCGAAAAGCATTCTCTAGTTTTCTAACAATAAGTGTGGGTTTTGGAGCTGATTCTTAGTACGTTGCATCAAATGCCCCATACCTTTTGATCTAAGGTTCGGGTAGTGTCTAGGTGATTGGTTTGGGTAAACATGGCTGAGAATATCACACAGAGGAGATACAGCCAAGGTGAATAGTCTGAAAAGACACCAATTATAATGTTGGTAACAGTGAGGCAGCAAAGAAAACCAGGTCACCGTCTGGGAGAACTTTAGCTAGGAGACCCCAGATTCTGTTTCTGCATGGGGTTATGAAGCAATGAATTTTTTGTATCTGCTCAATTTGTGAGCAAAACTAGATGATAATAAACAGACTGCAGGGCTCCTGGGCATCTGCCTGCATCCAGGAAGGAAAGGCTATGCTTGTATTTTCTAGGAAGGGTCTGATGTAATCTTGCAGAGATTTTGTGGATCTCTGCTCCCAGGGTGGTATGGAAAATAATTTAACATGGACTCTAATGGACTGGATAGAAGGGGAAGAAACACCCAGCACCTTCAGTAGCAGATTTCAGGTTTCATTCCTGAAACTATAAATGCTTTGTGTGGTGTTCTCCTTGGGGGCTGCCATGGGATGGTCAGCGTTTAGCTCTACTGGCTGCCCTCCTGCAGCATGACCTGGAATGATTCCGCTGTGCTCTGCCTTGTGGATAAGCACTGTGCTTGGTGTAAGTCCCAAAGACCTAGGGGTCAAGGTCAAACCCACATCCTGTCCTTTCTCGACTCTACTTTTTTCACTGCTCTTTCATTGACCAGGCTCCTTCAAGCAGGTGGTGTAAATAGGCTCTTCTGGGAGCCTCTTGCCATCTCGGTGGCAACACCACAGGCTGTCTAGCCCTTCTTTCAATCTCAACTTCCCTAGGCTCTTCCTACCACCGTTAATAGATGTTGCTGGCTCATGGTTGAGGGATGTACCATGTACTGACCCTTAAACATGTACATCGGTACATAGCATTGTCTCTGTTGTAGACAGGGAGACATTGTTGAATATATAAGCCTGTGGTAGCTGACATAGTGCAGTACACACTCATCATAAAACATCACAAGAGACAGAAAAATTTCTTTATGGAGAGCAATGTATTGGGGAAAATGATAATGATATTGTACTAATTCTAGCTTTTTTAAATCTTCTCTGTCACTCTGTACTTCTCTTTTACTCTTGCTTTGCTATTGTTGCTCATTTGATTTTAACTTCCACCACATTAGTTGCCATTTCTATTGTTTGCCTGTTCTTTGTTCTGTCTGAGCTATTGTTCTTTCTGATGTATAATTACAGCATAAGCCGGAAGTACACATAACGTTAAGCTGGAAAGTCCCTGTTACCATCAAAAGGAAATGAACACATTAATATGATAAATGGAAATGTGTTATCTCACAGGGATAATGAACAGGAAGGTTAGGCAGTGTGGAGATTCAGTGACATTTCCTCAAGTTCAAGGATTGCATGTGGGAGAGACAATTCCCTTGGGTTAGAGGCTGGTGGTTGGTAGCAGAGAATTGAGAGCTGATAAAGGAATTACTAATACTGCCATTTGTTTTGCAACTTTCAATTAAAGGATTTAATATGATGGTTAAGCTATAAATTATATTTAGTAAAGCTTTAAGACTGGCATTTTTCTTAATTTATTATTTCTACTTAATGCCAGGAAGTATTAACGCTGGAGGCATTGGGTGGTCTCAAACTCAAACTAAACTCTGGTATTTATGATTCTGATTAAATGAGAAATACTGTGCATTAAACTGTAGAGGAGAATAAAATAATATTATAGTTTTTCTTTAGTATTTAGTGCTAGAATTTAGTATGATCCTACTGCAGTTGAAACATTTAACAAATCTCTAAATGAGCCAAATGTTTGGATAAACCACTGCAATTTCTCTTTCATTGGCCTGACAATTACAAATGAAGTAAATTTCGCTTTGTTAGGTCTCCAAACCAATAAAAATGAACATTTAAAGAAAATGAGCCTTGTAACATGAAAGTGAATACATTAGGAAAGCTTAAAAATCAGTTTTGTAGAATTTATAAAGAGAATTCTATAATTATTTCCAGTCAGGTGAGGAGAACTTATCTTGCTCAACCATGAGGTTTAACAAAATTTCTCTGGCTCTTTACATTTTTCATTAGCCCTCTGCTAAAGGGCTAATTCTGAATTATCTTGAGTGTATGTGCTCAAAATCTATATGTGTTCAAGTCCTTTATGTAAAATTATGCAGTACTATTTGCATATAATCTATAGATATCCTCCTGTATACATTAAATAATCTCTGGATTACCTATTATACAATGTAAATGATGTGTAAGTAGTGGCTATATTGTATTGCTTAAGGAATAAAGACAGAAAAGAATCTGCAAGTTCAGTATAGATGCAATTTTCACTGTTAACTCAAATGTTTTTAATCTGTTGTTGGTTGACACCTGTAGATCAGGGGATAACTATATATACTATAGGAAATGTATACTATATGTTATTATATGCTATGTAGCTTTTTCTGCAAGTTCTCTAGCTTGATTTTTCACTGGAAATCTTCAGTGAGGTCAAGCACTTGCACAGGGAAGGCTGTCAGGTACAGTGCCCTGTGTGTGCCTTCTCAACTGAGTCCTAGAGATTGGAATCCTGCTGATGTAGGTGAGAACCTCAGAGAGAGGTGACAAAGATGGAGAGATTGAGAAGACGCCGATGATGACAGTGAAATGGAAAAGAAAACCAGGACAAAATCTGGATGAGCTTTAGTCAGAAGATCTAGAATCTATTTCTATGTGGTGGTTATGAAGTCACAAAAATTGATTAATGTCTTGATTTAGCAGGAAGAGTAATTTGCAACATTTTCTACCTAAAGTTCCTCTACAGATGCCACTGTTTTTAGGATCTAGTTTCTTACAGCTGTTTTTCAGTCTTGGAAATTGGACTACTTCCTACTACTTGGACACTTGCTTTTTCTGTTACAACTGCATTGACTTTGTTTTGCTTTATGTGCTCAGAATCAGCCCAGGGTCTCACAGATTTTTGGTAAGCACACTATCTCTGCACTGTAACCCCTGCCGTAACTTTTAATTTAGCCCAAATATCTATCTCCTTTCTGCTCTCGGGAACTCTGCACACTGTGTGCCTGTCTAGAATTTCTGCCTAGCTGTGCATTATGCTGTTACCTAGTTCTCTTCTGCTCATTTCCAGATCTGCAGGAAAGAAGCCTTGCTTTTTACAAAGGTGAGGTAAGGGCTTCTGGTTACATTCTCTCATAACACTTGTCACTAACTGTGAATGTCACCTTATTTGGAAATATGGTGTTTGCAGATCTGATCAAGTTACAATGAAGTCATTTGGGTGGGCCATGATCCAATACAACTGGAGTTTTTATACAAAGGGGAAAAGGTCACATGAAGACAGAGACATGGGAAGAACACTGTGTGATGGTACTGACTGGAATGCAGGGTCAGTTAAGCAAAAAAAAAATAAAAATAAAAAAAATCCCATGGACCACGACCATGACAGAAGACAGGGAGAGGAAGAAAGATTCCTATTCAGAATGAAGGAGACATGGCTCTGTGAACACTGAGATTTCAGACTTCCAGCCCACAGAACTGTAGGAGAATGAAATATTGTTGGTTAAAGCCATCTAGTTTATAATGCTCTATTAGAGCAGCCCTGGAAAACAGAGTTGGTGCCAAAGGTTATAAGTAAACTAGCAGCAAGTGGTACCAAATTCAAGGGTGGAGGTTAGTGGCACCCAGGGCCAAATTTGCTTTGAAACTGAGGTTTTGATTGATCTGGTAGGTGAAGCATGAAGTAATTAAGCTGTGAAGTGAGGAAACTTTCAGGAGTTTGGGGTTAGCAAACCCCAGGAAAGACACCCATGAAAGAAGCTGATAGTTAACACTTCCTGGTAACTATATATGCTATTTAAGCACTGCACTCGTAGTATTTTATTTACTTTTGAAAAATATCTCATGAGATAGATTTTATTATTCTTATTTTATAGATGAAGAAACTAGGGAACAATGAACTTAAGAAACCAGTAGAATCATGATTTGAACCCAGGCAGGTATGAAGGTCAGATATTATGGACAGACAACCTAGGAAATGGGGTTACCCAGCTGCTTAGTTCCGAAAGACATTTAAGAAATATCCATATGTGTCAAACTACTTCACAGGTTGCTCTGTGCTCCAAGACCCAGTTTATTTCAAAGCTGTTACTGATATATAGGTATAGCTTTCTATTTTTAAATACATTTTTGACAACATATCAATCAGCCTACATGTTTTATAATCCTGTAGGCAATGTGATGTGATGTTGCCATCATATTCAGAACTTTACATTTCTATTTACCTCATTAAAAGCCAGACATACTGACAAAAACCTAGGCCTGACTCCCTCTCTTACAGAGACTTTTTCTTCAACTTCCAGCAGGTCAACCAGTAGCCCAGGCTCAGAGAAGATGAATGAAGAGGAGACAAAAGCTAGAAGGAATCATGCTGGGGAAGGAGATCATTCATTCTCCTCTCAGAGAAAATTGCATCTCTCAGAATTTATCCTTGGAAATTGCAGTAGAAAGATTCAGTGGATCTTTGGGGGTAGAGAGTGTGGCATGGTAGAGATAGTCATTTAGAAAGTCCCAGCTTCAAATCCTGTCTCCCACTTTAGAGCAATTATTCCAGCTGGCAGATCCTCACTTTTCATTGTGATCATTGATTAGGACCATTCTTTCTGCTAGGAAATGGAAATGAGAATCACTCACTTGCTGCAGACTCAGGAGAACACACAGAGGAAGGTGTGTCTTCATTCAGGGCATCACACAGTGTGTCTTCTCTGTTGGGGGCATTTTCATGATAGTGTCCCAGAGACATTTATTTTGCGCTTCCCAACTATTTTCCTAGTCTCCATCATCGTCACTGCACTTTGGGATCCTTTTCTGTGGTTTGCGTGGCAGACAGCCTTGCAGACGTTCAACCTGCACATTGTCCCCAGAGCCTCAGCATCTGTCTGTGGTCTAACATGGAGGTCATTCCTATTGGACATCCTGGGAGACGTGTGCTCAGAGGGACCTCATGAGCTTTTTACTTGATAGTTATTCATTAAACCAAAGGCTAATTTTGGAAACTTGAGCCATGTCAGTCACTTTCACAGCTCATGTTTCCTGCTCTAGCTGTATTTCTCAGATGTTCTTTTTCCTTTAATGGGATTTTGGCAGTATCTTTTCTCTTGTTAAATTCATCTAAAATACTAGAGAACTATCTCCAAATATTAATAGTCTTCTCCATGTATGGTGATGTTTTTCTTTGAAAAAAGTGAATTATTCAAATTACAAGTCCAGGAAATGTGACCATGGATCCCAAGCAGTGACCTCTGAAAGCTCTACCCAGCATTTTATAGGAATATCAGTAATGAGCATCAAGGGCTTATAATGAAAATAATAATAATAAAGGTAGACACAATTCATGCAGAACATTATGTATTAAGTTCTGAGTTAAGTTCACTCTACATTATCATTTAGCATCATCAAAAGATACTATTATTCTGCAGAGGAGAAAGTTTAGTTTTCATAAATTAAGGAAACTGCCAAAAACAATTGAAATAATTTAGGCTCAAGCACCCAAAAGCTTGTATTTCACACTCTGCTAGTGCCTGCCTCCTAAGGGTGTCATAGGTCACTAATGACTGGCCACCTGCTTGGGCACCCGGGTGCGTATGGGATCAGGATATCATAACAGGGTACAATTTTCTTCCTCATATCTGTAAAATCTGCTTCCTTGCTCTTTGCAGTCACTGTTCCATTCACCTGCTTATATAAATGTCTTAATCACCTCTGGTGGTGTGACTGACTCATATTTTGCCTCTGCCACCCATAGGGAATGCGTATTGTTACAGCATCTGCTATCCTCTTGCCCCTGGTAAACTCTGAGGCAGAGAATTCACTAGAGGGAGTTTAATGATGTCTGCCTCTTCTGGCGGTGAGGAAAGTCTGCCATCTGTCCGTAATCATGGAGTACCCTTCGATGCCTTCTTACATGCAGTTTCCTAAACTGATATTGCTCTCTGATCCACCTCATTTTCTCATGTGATTTCTGCCCCTCATTCACGTAGATGGTTAAGAAATTGTGATTCTTCAAGGAAGGATTGAAGCTACGTTTTTCATCAAGGCACAAGGTATATTCCACTAGAATATGACTTTGAGTTTTTTAAAGGATAGTTTTGTTATTTGTGCTTATTGTAATATCAAGCTTTGAATTTACTTATCATAATAAGGCTTAGACATCTAAATTCCAGGCCACAGAAGCACAGGTAAGAAATCTCTTTCTGGGCCTCTCTCCAGCCTTCTATAAGCTCAGCATTTTTGGATGAATAGATAAATTAGAAAGACATAATTGTATCTTCAACCAAGGGGTTAGCTTTTTGTGATGATCGACTTTCACTCTGAAGAATAGAACTTAGATGAATGTGCCTTATTATCTGCTCTGCAAATTCATGCTTTCCCTCCTCTTAGAAAACCGGCCCAGATGATCTCTGCTCAGTTGCATGAGCATTCCTTTAAAATGTGTGATCTGTCCCTTTAGATGCCCCAAAGTGCCATCCCCAAATGGTCAGTGCATGGAACCTTAGCTTTTCTGGTATGCAGTAATGGAAAAGTTTCATGAACAATAAAAAGTCAGCACAATTAGCACATACGTAAGTGCGGCCCTTGGTGACTCTGCTTCAGTCCCTTCTGACTTTTCCAGCAGGTGACTTTTCCATTATTCATAAGTGAGGACAGTCAGTCATTTCCACCTTCTCCTAGCATCTGTTGCTTTCCTTTTCATTTTCAACTCTATGAGTTTCCCCCTCCATATTAGCATTTATGTGTCCAGATGGATACTGGTTCCTTCCTCACACCTGGCTGTCTGAACAAGCAAGCGCTGTGTGAAGCTTTGCTGGGCACAAGCCGTCTATCCGGGCTGCTTTCTGTGACACACAATGGCTTCTCCCTTTCTGGTTTCAATGGTTTCATCAAGGGTTTTAGAAATGGCAACTCTTGAATATCATTTACACAGCGCCATGAAGGTTTCGGTGGAGAATGGATGGAGACAAATAGAAAAGCCTGTCTCATATTTCTATTCATCTTCAGCCAACCTTATCACGCCGCCCTTTCGAGGACGGCTCTGTAATTAATATGGGCAAGAACGAGGCTCGCAGTGCTGTGAGCTGCCCAAGCAAATCACCTTAACGCTTTCATACTGCTAATGAGAGGTAAGTGTGACTAATAGCAGCATTTTCATATTGCATTAATGAAACACAATTTCAGAATGTGACATGAATATTACCTAATTAGTAGCGTTTGAAATGCCCTCGGACCTGTTTTCAAAGGGATTTGATGCCCCTGAAAAAGGGATCAGAAGCCAGAGACCTCAAACTCTTCAATTTCCAAGGAGGTTCAAGACACTCCCACCCTAGGAAACTTGACTGAATATGAAACTTCTCTGGTATTTTCCCAGAAAAGAGTAGTAGCTTAGGTTCTATATTACTATTCCTTTGCAGCCATGGGCTAGGAAGCCAAAAACACTACGTTAGACCTTCCCTCAGCTGGGGTGTTCAGCATTCTTGTCACTTTCCTCCTTGGAAGTGCATCATAAAGGCAGAATAAGAGCCTACAGTGTCACAAAGGGCAAGGTTAGGTACAGTCCGCAATTTCTGTCTCCAAAGGATGCTCTAGTACTTAAGCAAAGGTGTCACCCACTACATCACCCACTTGCCACTCTCTGTCTTTCTGTCTTTCTCCTTCCGCTCTCTCTCCTTTTGTCTTTTGGTTAATTTCCTTTCCCTTTCTATTGTACGTATTTCCCTTGTTATGGACTTCAGACATTGACAGTTAAGGTGATTGTCAGCCGCAGTTTATCATCCACTACCACGCACTGTTTTACCTTTTTCCGCTTTGTTATCTTCTATGTAAATCTCTTGGTGGGGATCAAACTCAAGTACATGAACATTTTCAGTGTTAGGAATCAAACCAACGTCTTGAACATTTAGCAAGCACAGCTGAGCCAAGGCTCCAGTCCTATTTCCCTATCTTTTATAGGAACCTCTGGTTGAGCATTTAATTTCTGTAATTGCACCGCCATCAATGAAAAGCAAAGGTCTATCTGGCAAATGTGTCTTTTTATTTTATATAAATGGTAGTGTATTACAGGAATCATTTGGTCTCATTGATTTATTGAATACACTTTAAAAAAGATTAAATAATGCTGTTGCTTGTAAATCTCTAGCTTCTTCTGACTATTGCATTCCATCATGTCCTGTCAAATGTGTACATTACATTTCAGTTATTCCTTATGGTACTGATGGTGTCTAGATTGCTTTAAATGTTGTCACTATAACCAACATTTTAATGCACATCTCTACGTGTGACTTTTCATGTCCTTATGTGAGAATTTCTCTATGGTGGAGCAGATTACCTAAGGTGTAGGCTATTAACATCTTTAATTTCACCAAGTTTTGGCATTTTGTATTCAAAGTTATCTTCTTCAGCATACATATAAAAGATTCTTATTCATTTACATTCTTGCTATTGCTTCTCATCAGTACAAAGTAGAGAAACTTGTCATGTTGGTCCTGTCACGTTAACGTGAAGCTCCCTGAAGTTCCTTTAGTACTATTATGGAGTGCAGTTCCTCTTGATCTGTGAAATTAAAAACACAGTCTATACATCTCACATTGCAGCGCTCAGGAAGAGATACAATGACTTATGCAGGCATGCTTGCTCACAAAGGAGAAATGGAAAGCAACCAGGGCCAATGGAAGACAGCAGTGATGAAAGGTAGAAGAGCAAATGTTGGAAGTTTCTTCGTTAGGGCTCAGCCTCGTGTCTGCCAGTTTACCCTCCACAGTTCCTGTGAGACACATTTTCTGGGTGTTTGGTTTCACCCTCCAAGAGATCTTTCATTCTTATAAAAGACCATCTATGAGGTGTGATCAGAATATATGGTGAAAGATTAAATTTTAAAACTTTATTTCAGGAAAAGACAAATTACAGCCCCTAATACTCCCACTTCTTTGAACAGACTTATCCCACTGTTCTTGTGACTTTCTTCAGAAGGAGTCCTGGAAGTCCTCTTTTGTGAGCATCTTTGTGAGATGCGATAAAACGTACAATGGATGCTACCGCCGAGTGTCACCCAACAGAAGGGGAGACCCATGAAAATACAACAGGGTGTCCTCACCTACTGTGTTCACTGGCTCTGGCACTGGGGGACTTCTGGGTCTTCCCTGAAGTCAAAATGACCATGAAAGGTAAATATTTAGAATCAATTCGGGACATAAAGGCAGCCGCAACAGTGCAAGTAAAGATACTCATGTAGCAGGGCTTCCAGAACTGCTTTGGAGAGTGTAAGTATGACGGGGTACGTGTGTTGAAACTATTTTTTTTTTTTTACCATTGCATAAAAAATTACCCCAACACTTAGTTGGTTAAAATAAACAATTGATTGCATTCTTAGGACAGGAAACTGAAAGTAGTTTATCTAGTTAATTCTGCCATGGAGTTTCCCACAAAGTAGCAAGCGTAGCTAACAAAATGACTCCACGTTCTGAACACTAGTAATAAACTGTCCTTTTCCATTGAATATTTAGTCATTCCCAGCATACATTAAATACTTATGTACATGGTCTGTTAAAAATATAGTGAAATTAAAAAAAATTACAGTAAAAGACACATTTCCATGAATTTTCTTCAAAATGCTTTTCTGCACTTTTTGAACACTCTTCTTCAATCATTTCTGACACTTTCTGAAGTAATTCTGGATGTCCTCTTTCATGACTTAGGTTTTGCTATTCTAGTTGCCATTGATGTTTAGATTTGATTCAAAACATTTACTTTTCATGATCATTTTGGCTTTGGGAAAGAGCCAGAAGTTACATGGTGCCAGATGTGGTGAATAAAGTGAACAAGAACACAGGGCGTGTTTTTAGGAAGCTGACTTTCATTAGATGGAACTCGGTAGCAGCATTTGTTATGCTTTTTAAGCATGTGAAGATCCTCCCAAAAGAGAAGTTGCACCATTGCTTTGGGAATGGGCAAAAACAATGAGATAATTGAGCTTGAAGAGGAGGGGAAGTATTTTATCTCATGAGTGTTTGGTGGCATTTCCCACAGGCTACGTGACATGTGATTTTACAACAGACTGAGTGCAGAAACAGACTGCCTTTTATTATTATTAACCAAAACATTTTAGAAAAATTGTAAAAATATAAAGCAGCAGCAATATCCCATTAACTTTTTTGTTTCAAATTTCTATGTAATTATCTTAGTCACTGTCCAATCTCTAGGACAAAATACAACCACGACTCAAAGGAAGAGAAGTTTATTTGGCTGATAATTTCAGACCATGGTTGGCTGGCTCCAAGTCAGAAATAGGGTGGCGGCAGAACATGATATACAAAATGGTGTTCAACCCAGGGTAGCCAGGAAGCCCAGAGTGTAGGGAGGAGCTGGGTATAAGAATGTACCCTTCCAGGTCCTGCTGCCAGAGACCCAACTGCAGTAGCACATTTAGATAACTCCAATGATGAGCTGAGTGCTCCCATGACCCAAACACCTTCCAAATGCATGAGTCTTGGGTGGGGGCGTGCTTTAGATCTAAAACATAGAAGTAATTAATTAATCTTTTCTGAGTCCTACAGGACATCAAACTTCTCACCAGTAATGTTAGCTACAAAAGAATAATGAGTCCAACCCCGAAGGGCTCGCAGATGGCTGTGGCCAGGAATTTTTGGTGGTGGGGGAGCAGGGCGGTCTCGGAGACCACGCTCCTCGGGCAGACTGAGCTAAGCAGGGTACCGGACCTGGGTCCTGCTCAGATCCCCGCCCCCGCAGCTGGCGCCATCCTTGGCCGGAGAGTGGGCACTGTGGTGGCTGTGGTCGGCGGCTCCTGCGAGAACACTGAGGAGGCACAGAAGTACCAGGGAGCAGCGCATTGTGGGCGAGGCACGACATATTAGCAATTTGGGGATCTCCTGCTGCAAGATACCAGGGTGAGTTGATTGGGTGCCCTGACCAGTTTTCTGAGTTGGGGAGAAGCTCTGGTCAGCGAGGGACATCCGAGCAGCACTACTGACTGCATGGACCCAGGATGGAAGAGCTGGCTGGGAGCTCTGACTGGTTTTTTGAGTGGGGAAGGAGCTCCACCCAGGGAAGAACACCTGAGCGACCCCCTGTCAGCACGGTCCCTGGGAAGGCAAGCTGTTTATGTGCCCCAGCCAGGTCTCTGGGTAGCGAGTAGCTTGGCACACAAAGCAGCATATGAGCAGCCTATTGAGTGGAACTGTCAGCAGAAAGCTTAAGGGACATTCTCCCAAAGAGAAGGAGTCACTGGAGCAGCCTTTGCAACAGACCTTTGCCTGGTGAACTGCCTGGGTAATTTATTGCTCAACATTTTGAATCTGATACCCAAAAATGGGAAGACAGAAGAACAAAACGCAGTCTCAGAACTCAACCCCACCCAGAACAAGTCCTGAATGTAAGGATACAGGGGAACTAGGAAGCCACATACCTGCAAATTCTGAAACCATTGCATCCAAAACACAGAAACAACTCCATCAGGCCATAGAAGAGCTTAAAGCAGAAATAAGCCACATACCTGCAAGGATCTCTCAGACAAAAAATGAGCTGAAAACTATAATGGAAGAAATGTTCCATACACATAGAGAAGAAATAGATAAAAGATTAGAAGAAAGTAGGAAACAAATGGAAACGTTACAAGAGCAATTTAGGAATGAATTACCAAGAATGAAACAGTTCCAAAGAGATTGCCAGGATTTGAAAACTTTCACTGAAAGCTTGCAAAACCACTTAAATGAAACCGAAGATAGAATTTCAGACCTTGAAGACAGCATGGCAGCCTATGAGCGTGAAAGGAAGGATCTCATAAAAGCATCAAAGACCCAAGAAAAATCAATCCAACAGCTGCAAGATGAGGCAAAACGAAATAATATTCAAGTTATAGGAGTCAGTGAAACAGCAGGAGACCACACAAACGATATAAAAAGAGTATTTGCTGAAATAATAGCAGAAAATTTCCCAAACAAGGTAAAAGATACTGAAGTACAGTTAATCGAGGCATATAGAACCCCAACGATCCATAATCCAAAGAAAACCACACACAGACATATAATAGTCAAGATACCAGATATCCAGCAAAAGAACACAATATTAAAAGCTGCTAGAGAAAAGAAACAGATCACCTATAAAGGAAAGCCCATCAGAATCACAGCAGACTTCTCAACAGAAACCATGAAATCAGGAAGAGCTTGGAGTGAGATATTGCAGATTCTGAGACAAAACAACTTCCAACCCAGACTTATGTATCCTGCAAAACTGTCCTTCAAGTTCGATGGAGAAATAAAATGTTTCCACGACAAAGAACAGCTGAAGAACTTCATGAGGGCCAAACCAGCATTGCAAAAAGCACTAAAAGATATTCTAGACAGAGAAAAAAGAAACCACAATCCCAAGAACAACGATAGAAACAACTCCCTACACAGAACAAGTAAGTAAACATTCAGCAAAAGAAGGAAAACAACAACATGTAAATTACATGACGAGAATAAGCCAACATATAACCATTATAACCATTAATGTAAATGGCGTCAATTCACAAGTCAAAAGGAAAAGATTGGAAGAATGGATTAAGGAACACAATCCAACGATATGCTGTATACAGGAAACACATTTTACTCAAAAGGAAATCCACAGGCTGAAAGTTAAAGGATGGAAAACAACTCTCCATGCAACAGGTCCGCAGAAAAAAGCAGGGGTAGCTATTATGTTTGCAGACAAGGTAAACTTCAAACGAAAAACAATCAAAAGAGATAAAGAAGGCCATTACATACTAGTTAGGGGAAAGCTGCAAGAGGAAGAGATAACAATCCTAAACATTTATGCACCAAACAATGGAGCACCAAACTTTACAATTCAAGCCTTAACAAACGAGAAAAATCAACTAACTACTAACACTATTTTAATGGGGGACCTAAACACCCCTCTGACGCAAAGAGAAAGGTCAACTGCACAGAAACTCAGCAAAGAAATAACAGACCTGAACCAAAAGTGTGAACAAATGGACTTAGTAGATGTATACAGAGTGTTCCACCCTACAACATCAGAATACACATTTTTCTCAGCTGCACATGGGTCTTTCTCCAAAATTGACCACATTTTAGCCCATAGAGCATATCTACCTAAATGCAAAAGAAATGAAGTTATCCGATGCATATTATCTAATCACAGTGCAATGAAACTGGAAATTAATGACAAAAGGAACTCCAAAAACCACATAAACACTTGGAAATTAGACAACAACCTCCTGAATAACCAATGGGTCACACAAGAAGTTAAAGAAGAAATTAAAAAATACCTACAAATAAATGAAATTGCAAGTACAACCTATCGGAATCTGTGGGATGCAATGAAGGCAGTCCTCAGAGGGAAATTTATAGTAATGAACTCATATATAAAGAAAATAGAAAGACAGCAAATAAATAGCCTAATGCTACTACTCAAACTCTTAGAAAAAGAGCAACAAACCAAACGAAAAGCCCAAAGAAGGGAGGAGATTATAAAACTCAGGGCAGAAATGAATGCAATTGAGATGAAGAAAACTCTACAAAAAATGAGTGAATCAAAGAGTTGGTTCTTCGAAAGAATAAATAAAATTGATAAACCCATAGCCAACCTTATCAAAAAAAGAAGGGAAAGATCTCAAATTCAGGCAATAAGGAATGAAGAGGATGAAATCACCACAGATCCCACAGAAATCCAAGAGATCATTAATACCTACTTTGAAAATCTTTACTCCCATAGGATAGAAAATTCAGAAGAAATGGACAGATTCCTGGAAACATACAAATTACCAAAATTGAGTCAGGAAGACTCAAAAATCCTGAACAACCCAATATCAATGAATGAGATTGAAGATGTCATAAAAAATTTACCAACTAAGAAAAGCCCAGGCCCTGTTGGATTCACAGCAGAATTCTACAAAACATTCAGAGAAGATCTAATACCAACACTCCTCAAACTCTTCAATGAAATCAAAAAAGAAGCAACTCTCCCTAACACGTTTCAGGAGGCAAGTATTATACTGATACCGGGGCTGGGGATATAGCTCAGTGGAATAAGCGCTTGCCTAGCAAGCGCAGGGTCCTGAGTTCGATCCCTGGTACCGCCAGAAAACAAAACAAAACAAAACAAAACAAAACAGAAATGCAGGGATGGTTCAATATTCACAAATCAATTAATGTAATAAATCATATCAATGTAGCCAAAGACAAAAACCACATGATCATCTCAGTAGATGCAGGAAAGGCTTTTGACAAAGTCCAACATGCATTCATGTTAAAAACCTTAGAAAAAATAGGAATAGATGGCCTCTACCTCAATCTGATGAAAGCCATCTTTGACAAACCAATAGCCAACATCATACTAAATGGACATAAACTGAAAACTTTCACTTTAAAGTCAGGAACAAGACAAGGATGTCCATTGTCACCACTCCTATTCAACATAGTTCTGGAAGCATTAGCCAGAGCAATTAGACAAGAGAGAGAAATAAAAGGAAGAAGGATAGGAAAGGAAGAAGTCAAACTATCACTATTTGCAGATGACACGATACTATACATGGAGGACCCCAAAAACTCCACAAGAAAACTCCAGGAATTAATTGACAAATTCAGCAGCGCAGCTGGATACAAAGTCAACACCCCAAAATCAATAGCATTCCTATACACGAACAACAAACAGACTGAGAGAGATATTGAGGAAACCATACCCTTTACAATAGCATCCAAGAAATTAAAATACTTAGGAATCAATCTAACAAAGAATGTGAAAGATTTATTCAGTGAAAACTACAATCCTCTGAAAAAAGAGATCGAAGAGGATTTCAATAAATGGAAAAACATACCCTGCTCATGGTTAGGAAGAACCAACATTGTGAAAATGGCCATACTACCAAAACTGTTGTACAGATTCAATGCAATTCCCATTAAACTACCATTAGCATACCTCACAGATCTAGAGAAAATATGCCTCAAATTCATCTGGAACCAGAAGAG
>PVLD010024880.1:0-24684 GCA_004027595.1 Dinomys branickii
AAAGAAAAATAGACATGAAAAAAAAAAAAGAGCAAAATAAAAGATAATAGGAAGAAAGGACTAATAAAAATTTTCAGATTCATTTATTTATTTTATAAATCATTATCAAGGTAATTATTATAAATACAGATTAATAGCCAGCCTAATATGCCAAAACATGTAAAAACATAAAACAATTTAAGATGCTTTTGAGTAGGTAAAAAACTGCAGTCAGTTCTACCTGTTTTTTTGTGATGTCAAGTTTTCCAAATCTTATTATATTTCTTTCCTCAGAACCAAATCTAAGATTTTTCAGTGCTTGTGAAAGAAAGCAAATGTTTGTTAATAAGCATAAAATGGTAGGAGTATCCCATTCCCATCACACTAATCAAAGTCAGTAATGAAGCAACATGCATGATATCTTCATGAAATCTATACAACCAAAACTCATGTATTAAGATTTAAAGCATATTATAATACTGAGTTATAATTTTCTTGCTATAAATTATTTTAAAATCTCTTGTTGCTTACCAGCCTGCAGGTGGCCGCATTACTTAACCATACATTTTAATTATTGTATATTTTAATTTCCATGCATATCTGAGACTGGTCACTACTATAGCCTTGAGCAAATTTTTATTGCTCTGATCTTGTGGACTTTTGACAAAATTCACTAATTTGGAAGCTGTGAAATTACTAATTTTTTTTAGTTTGAAAGATAACTTCTTATTTTCCTCCTCTTATAAGGATGTGTATGTGGGGATCTCCTTTTGGTTACATTTTCTTATCTCTTTTATTGCACTTCATAAGTCAGAATCACCCAGAGAATAAGGCACAGAGGCATTCGGAGTCTCCTTTTGGACTGTTCTGTCAGTTGCTTTATGATTTATGGTAGATTTTGGCATTCATCCCTTTTGAATTCACAAGTGTCTTTGCGGAGGCCAGAAAAGCTCCACCTAAGCTACCTTGTACTAATGATATTTTGTTCTTATTTAATGTAATAAATTTTTATAATGCTTTCTGCACTGTGTAAAGCTGAATTTATCTACAAATTCTTTTTTTTTTTTTTTTTTTTTTGCGGTACTGTGGATCGAACTCAGGACCCTGCGCTTGCTAGGCAAGCGCTTATTCCACTGAGCTATATCCCCAGCCCTATCTACAAATTCTTTATGTAAGGTTTTAAAGCTACTTTGATTCCAAGCATAGCCATTTAGCACTCAGTACAAATATTAGATAATTACTAGACAGGATATATACCTATAATTTAGAAATATTGTTATAACTGTGATATATATGTGTGTATATATATATAGAGAGAGACAGAGTCAGAGAGACACCTCCAAAGTAGTCCTAACATTTTGATCTGTATAATATTCAAGTTAAATGTACCAATTAAAGAATATTACATATTTCTTGCACTGAAAACAAAATTTAAAAGTATGTTTTATATTGGTGTAATATGCAATAACATAATATACATTACATTGTAAGTTATATACTTCTAAGTCATTGGTTCTAGGAGGAGTATATGTTACATAAGTAGTGGTTAATGAGTTGACAATGAGATGGAGGTTTATTTTTAGTTTGAAACTTTTATAATAAAAGACATAAAAGCAAATTTCAACTATGTATGTAAATCAGAAAAACTAGTATTTACCAAAAATTAGTATTGTCACAGGCTTGTAGCAGGAGGCCATAATAAACCTACCCAGAGCAAATGATGGATGTGTCCACGATCAGCATTGGAGTTGTGGACAGCTACACAACGTCTATACATTATGACTTAGCTGTAAGAGCCCTTATACTTATGTGTTCACTCAAAAATGTGGGATCTGGGGATTTTATTGTATTTTTTTTTGTTCTTTTGCTTTTCAAAATGTAAATAACGTTATTTTCATGTAACAGTTTTCATATAATGAAGAAAAGTTAAATCATTGCATTTTGCTTTTCCCTATTCTCACCTTGACTTATAGTCTAGTTGACAGGAGTGCTGCAGTCAGATATTATGGTGTTGATTAGTGTATGTGTTGATTAGTAAAGGTTAAGGCACCATACCCAATGTGGAAGGAAATCTTTCAAATAAAGTGGACATGGTAAATTTTCTCTATTGTGTAGTTACATTTGAACTAATCAGTTCAAGCATGACAAACAGTAGCTTCAATTTTTGGATTATTTATATGATGAAAATAAAAGGAAAAGGGTCAGATTTAAGGATTAAGGACTACACAGAGTTGTGAATAAAGCTTCAATACTAAAAAGAGATGCCTATCTAATATTTAAAATAAAGATTTATTATACAAATCTGTGGTCTCTTAAAGATGTTAGACCAATAGCTAGAAAAAGTAATAAGCACAAAAAGTCATAGTCTTTTTGTACCTTTGCCAGTGTGAACATTATCAAAGCTCCCTGAATACCTAGACACCTGTCTTGTCCTTTTAAACAGTGCCCATATTTCTGGCACATTCTTCCATGGGCTGATCTGCAGTTCTAGGACTAGGGCTAGACCGAGAGCTTATTATGTGACTTTCCTCCTCTGAACCTCTCTCTAAGACCTTGGTAGTGTCCCACGTGTTACCTGTGCCTGTCAGACAGCTCTAGATATAGATAATTGCCTTTGGGATTTGTAAGAAGAGAGACAGAAAACAACTGAAAATTGAGTAAATTACCCTGCAGCAGAGATTATTTTGCTTCTTTGTAGCTGTGAAAGTATTTGAAAATGTCAGGAATATACAAAAGGGTTTTGCAGGGTGCACTCGTGCAAGAACATCTGTGAGCTTGCACATGCAAGTCATATAATATATTGCATCAATCTGTTCTCACCATGAAGTGTAAGTGAAGCTATCCCTGATGAGAAGTACATGTCAGAATTGCTAATGACTTCTAGCATTATCAAAGCACAAGTAGACTGGGACTCTGTGAACCCTAAGTAAATTATAGAATTATTTTTCCTCCCTTCTGTTTATAACCATTTAACTTGACTGTACTAAACAATGCATGGGGATTAGTAAAGCACACTTCTTGGTTTGTCTGGATGGGATGGTGACATTTTGGTGGGTACTATATACAGTCCCTTGAGCCTTCCTTTTTGGCGTTGTTGCCCTGCTGCTCTGCTTCCCAGCCACCATGAACTGAAATACTTTCACTGTTACATCCCTGCCTTGCAGCCCGATGGTAATGGACTGAACCCCCTTACACTAGGAGCTAAATTGAACTTCTCCTGTAAGCTGATGGTGTCAGGTGTTGTGTCTGAGTAATGTGACAGAGCAAAAGCCCATCTCTTATTTGTGCATACTCTATATAGACTAATGAGTTTCATTGTGGCCTTTTCATACTTGCATAAAACATAAATTCATAGCTTTTATATCCTCCCTGCCCCTCCTTTTTACCAAGCCCCTTTTTCTTCTCTAATATTCTTCCTTCTACTTCCATGTCATCTTTCCCCAAAGATTCCACATAAGAGAGGATATGTGTAAGACTAGCTTTTCTTTCCCTGTCTTAGTTCACTTAACATCATGACGTCCAGTTCCATCCATTTTTCCTGCAAATGACATGATTTTGCTTTTCTTTTATTGTACCTACTGTATATAACAGTTTTTCTTTATCCATTCATCTGTTGACAGTAACTTAGATTAACTCCATAACATGGAGTTATGAATGGTGCCATGATAAGCAGTCAGATATCTGTAATACGCTGACCTTCAGGTATGTACCAAAGAGTCATGTAGCTGGATCACATAGTAGCTCTATTTTTGGTGTTTTTGAGGAATTTCCATATTGATTTTCATAGTGACTGAACTAATTTACATTCCCACTAGCACTACAGAAGGGTTCTTTTTCCTCTGCTTCATCTTGGCATTCATTATAGCTACTATTATGGTTGATACATTGTATCGCCTCGAGGAGCTTAGAAGCTTAACTCTGTAACTCCGCAGTTCTACAACCTGGGGTGAAAAGGACGTGCCCTTCCTGCTCTATGAAGTTGTTCATTGTGTCAACTTGGGAAGTTTAGAAGGTTAACTAAGTAACACAGCAGGGAGCCAAGGTTCTTCCTTGGTGAACAGCCTGAGCCTGTGCAAGAGGAGGGCACGGAGAAGGTGTGGGAGTGGGCAGATAGCCAGTGTACAGTATACTGAGGGAAAGGGTTTGCTCCTCTCCCCTTTCTGTTCTTGCTGCTTTTGCTTTCTTGTGCCACCTTGGAGTGTTGCCCCTGTACCATGCCACCTTGCCTTAGAGCCAGCGGATTATAGACTGAAACCTCCACAAATCTGAGCTAATAACATTTCCTTCCTTAATTATGGGGATTGGATATTTTGTCTCAGCAATGAGAGAAGAGTAACCAGGAGAGCTACTCTGACTGAAGTGAGGTTGGATCTCAAACTAGCTTTGATTTAAGCTGTTCTCCAAGTCACCTAACATAAATTTGAATTCTCTAAGTTCTTCCTTCAACTAGGGTTGTTGAGATCAGCATTCTCCCTCACTGCAACAAGTAGTAAACTGAGCGTCGCATTTGAACCTGTTTGTTACTGGCTGGATGACAAACTACTAATAAATAGAAAATTTATACTTGATTAACAATGGTTCTATGGTCCTTTCCCCAAAATAGTAAAATGATTATTTTTAGTGTAGTAAAATATGCATAGCATAAAATTTACCATCCTAATCATTTTTAAGTGCAGAGTAGATTGGTTTTAACATTTTTGTACAACCATTACCACTATATAACAAACATAAGAAACTTCTAATGATCTTAAACTTACACTGCATACATGAAACAATAAATTTGCATTATTCTTTGCCTCAACCACAATTCTAATTCCTGCTCCAACCCTACTTGAATTTCTGTCTCCACCAGTTTGACTATTGTAGTTAACTCCTGTAGGGATGTCATATAATATTTGTCCTTTTGTATCTGGCTTATTTTATTTAGCGTAATGTCTTTAAATTTCACCTATGTTTTATAGGAGTCAGAATTTCATTGCTCCTAAAGTTGAGCAATATCTCATAATATACAATATCTAATATATTAATCTATCATATATGATTAATACCATATACATCACATTTTTGTTTATGCATTTATATATGAATAGACATTTGAGTCATTTCCACCTTATGGAAACTGTGAGCAATGTTGTTGTGAGCATTGGTACACCAGGGTCCTAAATTTGTAACAGTGATAGTAATATTTTGAGCATTTTAAAAATTTTGCGTATGAACCTGAAACAGTCTTCCTTGTCCTTCCTAGGCTGTCATCATTCCTGCCAATTCTGTGCTCTGAGGAAACAGACATTTGTAGTAATGACCCTGGAGACCTATAAAAATATATACTATTTCCAAACGTCATCCATGAGTTTACTAAGATAGCAACAGGGAGGGGAACAGGGAGGAGAAGTTAGGAGAAGCAATGTGGAGGAAACAATTCTGAACCAATTTTCTTTCAAAATGTATTTTTATAAATGCATTTTTATAAATACTTGGTGAAGTGCTAAAAATGGGCATGCTGAATGGGTGCTTTTTCCATTGAAGTGAGACATATAACCATATCATTCATTAATTTAGGCATTAAGCTATCATTTAACATTCTGTTCTCGGAACTAAACTCATAGCTTTCAAAGACGTGCTGCTATACCTTCTTTCTTTAAAACAGAATGCATACAATAATAGACTCTCGATCATATTTATGTAACAAGTGCGTAAATCAAATGATTAGAAGAAACTCTTTTTATGCTGTAGGCACTATGGGAGGGATTATAGAATGTCAAATATAACCATCCCAGCCTACATAATGCCTTAAGACTAGCTAAGAAATTAGAAATATGCTATAAAATAACTATACACAAACCTCAATGGGTGTGCAGAGAAAGGAAAGATACTTTTACTTATGGATGGCAATGAAAGTTGCAAAGAAGAGCTTGTAAGTATAGAAAGGATTTTGACACATCATAGCATAAAGCGCATGTAAGCATGAGCAAAGACACTGGTAGCAAGAAGAACAGCAGTGGAACTATAGTTTTGGAGCTTTCCTTCTTGTATTAATTTTTCCTGTTTCTGAGACACAATACCCACCAAACAACTTAAATATTCAATTTAGCTCATGGTTTTGGGGTATTCAGTACATGTTTGCAGGCTAAAAGCCAGAAACATCATTGCAGAAACGTGTAGGTGATCAAGGCGTCTTAGTTCATCACAGCTAGAAAAAAAAATGGAGCAGCACCAGAGAAGCAGTGAGGGAGCAAACGTAGAACGCAAGGTCGTAAGCTATCATTTAACATTCTCTTCTCGGAACTAAACTCATAGCCTTCAAGGGACCACCTAGACACTTCCAGAAATTTGCTCCACCAATCCTCTGGGTGGCTCTCTGGCCAATTATGTTGACAAAACCAAGCTGCGTATCTATCTTGGTTCTGTTTGATTAAATTTCTTAGCATTGCATCTTCATAGTATTCTCCAATCCTACCCTGAAGTACAATTAGTAATAACTAAGAAATATACAATAATTACACAGGAAAGCCTAGATATGAGTGAAGGCTTTCAGGTTCTGTAGATTCTGATTTCAGCCAATAGATTATATTTATGAATTTTAATTAGCTTATTTGGGGCATATAAGGTATAAATATAAGGGAGTTCAAGAGAAGTAAGACAGAAAACTTTGCAGAGTTAAAATAGTAGAAGGGAGAGAGAGTTTTTGCTTGTTTTCTACTTTAAGCATAAATAATATAATAAAGTAGAAGTTGTAGAGAATAGTAAAAATTGTTTATTAATAGATAATTTTACAAAGATTTTCCTTTTGTATGTTCTTTCACTTTGACTCCATTTGTTCATTTTCTTAACACTTAGATTTTAAAAACTAATCTGGATGAAATGTTTTGAGTACAGTTTCTCTTTTAAAATTCTATTCAACTGAAATGTGTTCTAATGTTTTCTGACCTCTAAACATTCTTGTGTTTTAGAGTATAATTCAATATTAATTTAGTTAAAAAATAAAGCAGATTTTCAACAATTAAGAAAGACTAGAAATAATAAAAAAGAGAGTACATAGCAAAGGGCCAGTAGATTTTTTTAGGAATGAAAGAGAACACAAAGTAAGGAAATGTTCTTGATGAGTAGCATGTCCAGTTTACATGTTCACCATGGCATGAGTTTGATGGACAACACATGATCACTGAGCAAGTTTTAGTGGCAGCCTGAATACTCTTCATTTATGCTATAAAGAGTTAGATTCTGGAGGTAGGCCATTATGAATATCATAATTAAAAATCATTAGTATTTTTTAAGTTGTGGTGATGACATTGTTGTTCTATACTTTAAATTGTCTTCATGGATTAAAAATCTAAGGAAAATACTTGTGTTTCTTTTCTTTCTAGTAACAGCAGCTTTTTGTATGAGAAAGAATCAAAAGAAAAAATCAAAAGACCTAACAACAGAGTCCAAAAAGGACCAACTGATTTTCAGCAACTTCTTTAGTTTGCCAGTATGTGTGTTAATTTAGTGTCAACTTGGCTAGACTGTGATGCCCAGTTGTTTGGTCAAGCACTAGAGATGTTACTAGAAGGATATTTGTGGATGAGACTGACATTCATAATTACTTCCTTTGAATGAAGTAGATTGCCTACTATAATATGGGTAGGTTTTATATAGTACGTTGGAAGCTTTAGAAAAAAACACTGAAGTTTTCTGAAGAAAAAGTCATTTAACTTCAGGGTATACCATAGAAGTCCTTCCCAAGTTCCCAGTTTGCTGGCCTGTCCTGCAGATCTTAGACTCAGCAGCACTCACAATTATATGAGCCAATTCATAAAATAAATTTCTTTCTTTCTCTATGTTCTGCTGGTGCTATTTCACTAGAGAAACCTAACTAATAGAGTGGCCAAACTAAAGCCCAGAAAAATTACCAATTTTTCTAATGTCACAGTAGTAAATGGTAGCAGGGCTGGTGACAGAAATCTGGGGAAACTGGGCTATCAAATATTTCCAAAACACTAATTACAAAGCTGAGAAAGAAATGTGGTTTCAGGTCTGTCCTAGTGGATGGCTTGCGAAAAAGGTAATGGTTTATGCTAATGTATTAAACAATCCTTAAATTCAAATAAGATAAGGAGAAGGGGTTATGTCCTTTATCAAAAGATAGTACATGGTTATTTACAAAGGAAGCTTTCCTCAATAGTTAAGGTGATTTAATTGTTTAAAAACCTATTTTTTGGCTAGGGATATAGCTCATCAGCAGCACTAGTGCCTGCCTGGCAAGCTCAAGATCCTGAGTTCAATTCCAGGTACCAAAACTAAAATAAAAATACATGTTTTATAAACTTTGGGGGACAACTAAGCTCAGCACATTTCAAGAAGGTGTTTTCTTTAAATGCATCATAGTAAACAATATTTCCAAGATTCAGTAATTATTTCACCCTCTTGAAAAAGAATACTTTAAAAGGCAAGCTAGCTACAAGTTCAAGAGAGGTAAAGACACACAGAACTTATCATTTTAACAAATACGTATACATTTTCTTCTGCAAGTTTCACCACAAAGCTTGGAGTCATTAACATTTTATAATGGAGAAAATTGGGCCCAAAGAGACTGGAGGATTTGCATAAATCACTCAAAGCCAGGATAGCTAACGCCCAGCTTTGTGCTTCGCTGTGTGATGGCACCCCGAGAGCACCAGCATTAGCCAGAAAGGTGGTGATTATAAGACTATTGACTAAGAATCCTGTACTGAGAAAGATTCTCATTGTAATTACAAGGGTAAGTGGGCTCCACTGTGCTCGCATGAATATTAAGATTTTCATGGGGAAAAAAATCCCATACGTCCCATTCTCATCCCTAAAGATCGCCCTATTATGTCCTCTTAAGCCCTTGAATTGATTCTGTGAAGATGATGGAAAATGTGACCAAAAGGATAAGGCACCTCCTCTCCTCTCTCCTTCCTTTCGTGTTCCCCAGTTGACAGTGCGTGCCTTCTGGTCTCTGCACCCTTATGCAAAGTAAGGAGGCTCAAGAGTTTAAAGAAAAATGCTAAATGGGTTTGCTGAACTGACATGATTATCACTCTTAGGTTTCATAGTTCTATCTCTACCTTTGTTTTTTATTTCTCCAACCTCATAGCATTTCTTTTAGGAAAACAATAACATACACACCACCATTTGAAAGAATGCAACTCCATGCTCTAGGCTGCAAAGGCTGAGAACACGTTTAGTTCATCTAATATATTCAAGTTAGGCCACTGCCGGTCCCATCACCTCTGAAGACTTGCTCTCTCTCCTCTGTCTCATTTGAGAGCAGCTGGACCCAGACAGTCATTTGGAAGTTCAGTGAGTGATTTCTCTTGAGAGTAACAGGGCTCTCTAGTCTGCCAAGGAAGGAAAATTCAGTCTTTGAGTTGTGCCAAACACATTCCACCAAATGCTGCTGACGATTACAGATGTCAATGAGAGAGGTGGTGTTTTCTTCCATTATTAAGCTTTGGTCTTGCCCTGAGTGCCATGAAACCAGAGGGGACCTAGACGGCTCTCTTCATAGAAATGGATATTTCCTGGTTCAGTGCGTTTTTACTGTGAAAGCTTTGCCGCAGGATACAGGGCCTTAATTAGAATCACCTAGGATTTACTGCCTGTCCCCGACATGACACCACATCCATTAGCTATTTCAAACGTTAGGCAAAGTGGTGAATGAAGATCACCATTTTGTAAAAGCAGGGCTGTGCGCTCCAGCCCAGAAAAGGCATAACCTGTTGTTTGAGGGCTTACAAAAGGAGCTGTCCTCTGGTGAGAATGGAAAGTCCTGAAAGCCAGCCTTCGTGTGCTACTCAGCAGGCAGTAACATGCTAAAGTCTACTAGGATTGCAGATTCAGCCTCCAGACTGCCTTTCACGCAGATAGGTCCGGAAGTCACACCGAAGGACGGAGCAAGAGCGTGGAAGGAGCAGCCTGGTGAACCAAGTTTTAAAAAATGAAATATTACGAATAAGAAGCCGAGGAAAGCTGCAGAATGGCAGGGAAATGCAGAGACACCTAGGAGGGCTGAGGCTGGAGGAGGGAGGGGAGGGAGGGGAGGCAGAGACTGGAGCACGGACGTCAGGAACAAAAGCTCCCGTGGAGTCTGGCGAGGCACTCGGAGCATGGGGTGTTTTGAATAATTATTAAAATTAGCATGTGTCTGCGCCATCCTGTGGGAGTGGCGCAGAGCGGAGTGTAAACTCCAGCCGGCTCGAGCAAACACTGGATTAGCGGCAGCAGCTCGCCAGCCAGCCAGCCTGCGAGGAGCGGGACCAGCGCGCGGCCGCCGACCTGCACGATGGCCTCTTCTCAGGGGAGGAACGAGCTGCAATTCGCCGACTGGATGGCAGCTCTGCCCGAGAGCATCCACAGCATCCCCCTCAGCAATCTGGCCATCCCAGGTAGGCGAGGCGCGCGGGGCTGCTCGCTCGCTCGCCGCCCCGCCCTGCCCCCGGCCCGAGGGGACCCGGCCGGGCAGAGGGTCACTCTCCCTTGGGGTCGGCCGAGCCCGCGCCGGCAGCCCGGACTTCCCGGCGTCTCCCAGCCCCCTGGGGACGGCGGCGCCAGGAGTCAAGGTGACTGCGCTCCGGGGTTCAAAGTGAGCCCTCTGCGTGCGCAGGGCCGGGGCGGGAAGAAACCGGGCTCCGGACGGCCCCGCGCGCAGCTCGGGGAGCGGGGACCCCCGAATCCGGGGCGAGCGCGAGCTGGGGTCCGGCCTCGGCTTCCGCCAGCATCTCCGGACCGTGCCCGGCGGGGCACTGAGCAGGCGGTAGTCTATCGGGTAGAACAGTCCTTCACATTGGCCGGTGTCCTTTAACGAGACAAAGCTCTCTCCGAAGAGTGACGAAAGTTCAGGGGCGCACGGCTGCGAGATCGCTGCCCCTGACGCCTCGCCGAGGGGCCAGGGGCGAGGTCGGCGCTTCCTGACCGCCGGGGCTGGGGCCAGGCCGGCGCGAGGTCGCGCTCGGTCTGAGCGCCGTCCGCAGCGGTGGCGGCCGGCTCGGGAAAGCCAACCGTCCCGACTCTGCGTGATGCTCGGGACAGACCGAGAAGGGAACCTGTGTGGTCAGTGACCTTGGAGTGGGATTACTGGGCCAATGGTGGGGGAAAGGCGATTGAGTGGATGTGCAGACAGCCTAGAAGGAAGAATCCGGGACAAGGCAAGGAAGATGCATGGTTATCAAGAGGCTTCAGCAAGGCACATGAGACTTGGACCAGAGCACTGGACAGGTTTCGCGCAAGAGTGCGCAGCAGTGTCTAGCTCAGCTCCACAGGAGGAAGGGTTGTTTCAGGACGATTTGCAAGGACGACAGCTAAGAACAGGTTATACTGCCTTGCCAGTTAAGCTATACACGTGAGCAGAAGGCGCTCACACCTGACCCTTTCAACACCAAGTTGGAGGACCAATTACAGATGAGTAGTCCAAGTCCACCTTCCGAGCCGAGCTGGGTTATGAAGCTCAGCCTTCTGGTCTCTCTTCTCTGGCCCTGGCCCACCTATTGCCCCCCATCAGTCACTGGGGAAACACATACTGAAGAAGAAATATAACCCCAAAGACCCCACTCCCCCAAAACAACCCTTTGCTTGAAAATAAAGGAGCAGTACTGGAGTTGATCAATAATTTAGTCAATAGTTGCTAGTTAGGTGGATGTTAGGCAAAGATCACCGACACAGGCACCCCTGTGAGCACCTCTCCCAGGAAGCCTTGTCTCCTTTTGTCCTTCCGCACTAGGTAACTTCCCAAGGGTCCGGAGAGCTCAAACGAAAGAACAGCTCAGCTTCTGCACGCTGTACTCGCTCTGCTACCTGGCTGAGCCTGGGGATTGCTCTTTTCAAGGAGCTCAAGGAGACGGTAGAAAGTGCACAACTTTGCTGGCAGAACTCCGTTCTCACTTGCACAGATTCCCATCCTTTTTCTTCTTTAGATTTTTTTAAGCAGTTACTTTCTCACCGTCCTTTTGTATACACAGAGAAGGTAAGGAATGGCAGTTTTCTGATAGAGGACTTGAGACACACAGGGAAGTTAAATGCCGAAATTAGCATAGCTAGTTCCGAGGGTTGAGTCTACCTTACACTTCCGTAACACATCACTTTCCAAAGCCCTGTTAATGGGCTGTGAAGAGTACTTTATCTTAAGTTCATAGATGAAAAAAGGGAAACAATGTAGATAAATGGACCTACAATCACTTTAACAATCTAATCCCTAAACTGGACTTTACAGAAGATATACTAAGAATTTTGACGGGAAAGGCTTTAGGATTTGTGTCTGGGTGATTCCGCACGAGTACCCACCAAGGTAAAGAGTCAAGGAACCAGGATAATTTTTCTTTTCTCCCATGGAACAACATGGTAATTTGGGATTACAGATTTTGAAATTCTGGTAATCTTTGAGTAAAGACATAAAGACGATGGCATTGGGATGCCATGGAAATTTCTATTGCTTTCCTGATCCCTGTGAATAAAATATCCAAAGTGGATCCCCTTTAAAACCTCCCATTTTCACTTTACTACCTCCTAGAAACTCTCTTTCAGAATGTCCCTCTCCCTCCTTCTCTCTCTCTCTCTCTCTCTCACACACACACACACATACACACACACACACACACACACACACACACCATACATCACAAGATCTATATTCCTTCATACCCTCATGATTCTGTAAAAGAGATTTGGTAGATCCATATACAGTATATACAACCAGGATTAAAAACAGATTTGATACTTTTCTGAATTATTCAACGCTGAGAATTTTTGGAGGAAAAAACACACATTCAAACTTTGATAGAGAAGACTAATTGGAGACTATTAAACACTAATGGAATAATTGCCTTAAAATCATGCTAATAGCTTCCTGGCTGCTACATGTTTACTTGGCCAGTTGCTACAGCTTGAATTAAGCAATTATCTCCACCATTTAAAATTATCCCTGGTGCACTACAAGTGTTTCTATGGAGGGGAACTACTGCTCGGTTATCCTCAAAGCTTGAAGATTTCTTAGGTAAAAAGCTGTGAGAGTGAAGAGCTGCTTAATTATGACACCACCTATTTGAGGGCAGCTGGCCCAAATTATCCAGGACTACAGCAAAAAACAGTCTTCCCATGTGTGATATTCCCTACCATGTGTGCAGTTCTGGCATTATTAAATATTTCTCAAGACTGCATCTTGGATATTTTCGAGTCAATTCTTTCATTGCTATTTTGTATTTAAATGGCTTCGTGATTTGGTATTGACTGGGCAGTAACTGACCTGCTCAGTAATTGGCATTAGTAACTTTACTTTCATTTCATATTTCAAAGCAATGGTCCTGCCAGAACAGATTGATACCTACTCAAATTTTTGTCTTGCGTCATTTCTTTCTCTCTAATAGAATCACACTAAATTTTCATTCATGCATATCTGTTTAACAGTGGCATTTTGGGTTTATGAGTCACACATGCTCTCACCACAAACAGGTAAGAGAAGTTAAACAGACAGAAGGAAAGAGATAAAGTATTAAATTTAGGTGAAAGTGAGTCTGATGAGTGTTTGGCATCTCTAAAGCAGAGTCCCAGTGCTATTGTCATGGTGGCTCCACAACCGATAAAAGAGATCTATCATAGAAACAAATAAAGTGTTGATAATCTGGGTCTGTGACAGTGAGTCATTCTGCACAAAATCTAAAAGACTGGAAAGGTATTTCTTCATGGGGGGGATCTGTTATGCATTTTCTGGTACGTGATGTAACTCCTTTATACATAATGCAGCAAACTGACCATATAATGGTGAAAACTTGGCCAAAGTGTTGGGGGAATGGAACCTGAGAGAGAATGTATTTTTCCTTAAATAGAGCATTGTTGATTGTACTTTAGATAAGCAACACAGAAATGCTTATAAATCAAAGATTATGCCTGTGAATTTTGCTTTCTTTCTTTAGAAAATGTCAGCACCAGTGAAAAAGCACAGTTTTACATAGGAAAGTGAGGGCATTTATACAACTGACTTCTATAGTTTAGCTGAATTATTTTTCGAGCTGAGGGTTAAGCATGGGGCCTTGTGCATGTAAGGAAAGTGCTGTACCACTGAGTTATACTTTCTGTCCCTATTAGTTTGTGACATTTTTTCCCTCACAGTATTGCTTCTTGTTCCCAGTGTGCCTAAAGCCAGTTGTCTTCTTCTCATTTGTAATTTAATATTCCTGCTTTAATTGAGATGAAGCAATCCACAGGCTTTTCCTTGGAGTAGGTCCAACTGTATAAACTTCTGAAAATGAAGGGCAGTTTTCACATTTTTTATTCTTCAAGGCCTCCAAAACACTGCAAAACTTTTCACTGATAACATCAAAATTGTGCATATTTGTGGGATATTTCAACACATTTATTACACTGTATAATGGTTAAGTCAGGTTAAACTTTTCTTCTCCGTTGTTTATCATTTCTTTGTGGTGAAAACTCCCAAAGCCTTTTCTTTCATCTCTTTTGAAATATACAGTACATTATCAATATTTATAGTTACCCTGTGCCAGTGGTGGTGAAGCTTACGAGCATGTGGATGGCTCCTACGTGCACTGTTACCCAATGTTTGGCTGCCGCGGGATGCTGAGGCAGCTCGACTGGCCTGCCGACAGAAGGGGCTCTGCATGCCCGCTGTGGCACAAATGCCATAGGTTCACCATTGCTGACCTATGGACAGTAATACATGAGAAGTTATTCCTTTTGTCTAATTATAACTTAGTGCCTGATGAACACCCTTTTTGTATCCCTTCCTTCTCCCTACTCTCCCACAAAGGATTTCTGAAACATAATTTGTTCCACTTGGAGTTTTTCTTAAAAATATAAATTGAATCCCCAACTATTGTCAATCAGTGTGAAGTGATATATATCTTAACATTTACAAAATATGACTTTTCACATAGTCTAGCAATAATCCTCAAAGCTTTTTTCTACTCAAAGTTGGTCCAGGGACTGGTAACATCTATATATATATATAGGTAGAAATGCAGAATCTCACATCTTACCTCTCAGATTTACTTAATCACAATTTACATCTTAACAAGATCCCTAGGTGATTCGAATGCACATTTTGAAGTCTTAGAAGCATAGCTTTGGTGTTCCTCTAAAAGAAGCCTTTATGTAAGTGGCAGAGTCAAATTTAAATAAGTGTCTTTCTACTGGGCCTTTGCTCTTGGGCTATCTATTCTACCCACGAGCGTTCAAAGTTATAATCAGGCTTAAAGCCAGACCCTGTGTTTGACTCAGAATTTATGGCTCAAGCTAGGAACATTTCTTATAACTGACATTTTAGTTCATCATTCACCTTGCTCAATAAATATTATTTAATGCCACTTTAGTGTTCAAATTGGGTCACTGTGATAAATTTAAAACCTTTCCCCTCCTTTCCTTAAAGTCTTGATGCTCATTATATTGGCTCTCAGTAGCACTTAAAATCAGCCCATCGGCGATGCTAATGGACATTCAGGCCAGTTTGGGAAGCACTCTTATTTTGGTTCTTTGTCCACTTTCTTTCATTCCTTATCATGTACAAGCCCCGCTACTTTGATAAATGGATAAACTGCAGGTTAATTAACTTTATCTACATGCTAGACATCCTAGATCTTGCTTGCAGATGAAAGTGTCATTGTGAGTGAAAAATGTACTAACCAGGATCAGAAAACCACCAAAAGCAAAAGTAAATCATAAAATTGATTTTTCTTTTTGTAAAATTGATTTCTGATAGAAAATGATCCATCTCATTTGTGTCTGCAAGACACACTTCATATACTTGTTGCATAGTTGACATGAGTAGAAATAAGTATAAATGTGGTTATAACTCTCTTGTTTGAATTTTAAATAGTTTGACACAACAATAACTCTTCTAAAATAGTTAAAACAGAACATACACATCTCAAATTGCTAAAATGGATAATGCAATGTTTATACACTAAGGCTCATGCACTTTTTGCATTTGAAAATTTTCCACACCTTTACTTAGAGTTCATTTTCCCTTATTTAATTCTAACCACAGTCAATCAGATGAGAAAAGATAAATTACAGAGAGCAGGAAGCATACTGAGAGCCATACATCAATAGTAATAGCAGGAAATATTTGGGAGGGAAGACCGACAATTGAAGACCTTGGCACAAAAGGTAGTGTCTTCCGAATCCTACCAGCCCCACAGTAAAATCAGTCATAATAGTTGTCAATTTCCATTCATTTCAGATTTCTTAATGGGTTTCTAAATAGTTCTAACAGTCTCTGGGTGGCTTCTAAAGTGCAGTGGATAAGCCAGTTCCTCGGGCTAGATGATAAGCCAGTCCTGTGGGTTACCCCGCGGTCTCTGCCTGTTTCCTCCCTTCCTGTCATGGGGCCGTTTTGGGGAGTTGTCCCTTTTGCTCCTTTGATATAGAGATGAACTGCGCTTTCAGAGTTTTATGCCCACACATCACTGTCACTTGTAGTTGTACAAGAGCCTGGGCTGGGTCTTCAGAGACACAAACATTAATTAACAGTGTTGCTGTCTAACAAGGTTAAAAGGCGCTCAGGGCCAGATCCCCGATTGTGGAAGCTGCTGATCCTACTTTTGCTCACTCTGATACACTGTTGAAGCCTGTCTATCTTTTGGCTGGGTTCGTGTGGATTCTTTTGTAGTTATCCTTTGGCGATGGGACTCGGGTGTAAATTTACAAGCGATAACAGAGGATAATATGTGGCATCAATTTTGTTCTATACTCTGTATCCTTGATGTTAGCTCACTCTGTGTGTGTCTATGTGGGAGCATAGGTGTGCGTGCATTTTATGTATATGTGTGAAGTATGTACTTGTATGTGTTCCTGCTTTCTCTTAAGTTTTTCAGGAAGTTTCTTAGTTTCTTCTGTAAGTACACCTCTGGTGGTGCTACCTAATCACTCATGGAGATAAGTGCAGAGTAGAAATAAAAGCAGGATTCTTTCTTTTCCCAACCAAGCAGCATGAGACCTTGTAAACAGAGTCAAATAAGCTGACATATATAAACCAATTTTTAAGGGCTCTGTTTTTCTACAGCATAGAATAATTGATGTAATCTGACCCTTCAAAAATAGTTCAAGCATACACACGTGAACACAATACATATTCATTCTTTTTACTTAAAGGATCATTGTCTTCTAAAGAATTTACTATCAAGAGAATCTCTCTCACCCATAAGCATTTGTTTTTGAAAACCGGAGAAGATGGTGGTAATTCAGGGAACTCTCAAATACAGCTCATAGGATTTAATGTACTCAAGAAGCATATTACTTCTCCTAGCTTGAGTAGGGTTAGGGTCACTCGCAGAAAACTGAGGAACACAAAGGCATCTAAGTTAGATATTTCACAAGGAAGAAAAAAGTGAGGGAGAAAGTCAGCCATGGTACAGATAGAATTCTGCTGCCAAAAGCTTTCCACAGCACCGTATGCTTTTATTATGCTCTATTAAGAGAGGAAGAGAAGGGCAGGAGAAGATGGTTAAACATTCTTGAGAAGCAGCCAGGATTAGTCACCTCCCGAAGCCAGGTACTGAAGCAGATGCCCAAGATTTGTTAAAAGTGCTCTTGTTCTGCTCCTGTATTTCATTACAGACCCTGGGAGTGGACAGCTCTTACAACAGTCTCTCTTAAAGGCGTGTTTCAAATGGAATTCTTCCTGGGAGTTAATTTTTATGAAATAGTCATGATTATTTTTAGTCAATACTGAGCCAATAGCCTGAGAATGATAATGATAATTTGGGTCCTCAATTTACTTGCAGCATTTTTATTTCAGGAAAGTGGACCATGGTAGATGGTAATCTTAGATGTGTGCTAAGCTTTCCTGGAGGCTCTCTTTTACCAGGTTCAGTGGTGAAGAGGAAGACATACTCAACAGAGTCCTGATAGGAAAATGGGAGCAAACCTATGTGCGTGTCTCAGGCCACACACTCTCCTTGCCCTGTGGAGGCCTGAGAACACCAGAGCATCCTTACTACAAAATTATCCCTAAACACACTTCTGTCAGGACCTGCTTTGGGACGTTCTCAGAGTGAAAGTGGTCAGGGGAATGGAAAAACCCTCTTAAAGGGGAAGACTGCAGGCAGGATGCAAAGTTTTGGATACTCCTCCTTACCTCTTTTGTCCTCGTTTCTCTTCTCATTAGGACACATTCATTAGTCATGCAGTAGAGGAACACGCTTGAAAACGACACCCTTAACTCTCATCTTAGTCTTTCATGTTCTACTCACTTCGGAAACCCCATTCACTCAAACTGCATACACTGTGTCATGCAAAGGAATGGCCAAATGTTACTCAGAATATAAATCACAGACAAAAAAGAAACAAAAGGGAAAACCTTTCCAATGAACAAAAGGAAATCAGTAGTATAAATGAAGCAAATTAGCATATATCTTAAAATATTTTTGGAGTAACAGAATAGATAATTTGGGAAATTATTTGAACTTCTCTCTGCTTCCTATTTATTATCTTCTATTTTGTTCTCTGTGTCTGTTTTTCTCTCTCTCTCACCATTCTCTCTTCTAAGAGAAACCATACAATATTTAAGCTTGTGTGTCTGACTTATTTCATTTTACATTATATTCTCAAGTTGCATCCATTTGTCTACAAATGCATCGAGTTTATCTTACGCACAGCAGTACTCCGTTATTGACAAATACCGCATTGTCTGTATCCATTCATCTCCTGATGGACGTACGCACTGTTTCCAAGATTTAGCTATTGCAAATTGTGCTGTTATAAACATGGATAAGCGTGTATTGTTGTAATATCATCACTTTAATTCTTAGGGAAGGGACCTAGAGGGGGGATAGCTAGGTTAGACGTAATTTCTATTTTCAGGGTTTCTTTTGGGAATTTGTGCATTGATTTCCGTAGTGGTGGAATTAGTTTACTTTCCCATTAACAATGTGGAAGAGTTCCATTTTCCCCATATCCTCACACGCATTGATTAGTATTTAATTTTTTGATGATAGCCATTCTTTCTGGGGTAAGGTGGTGTCTCAATGTATTTTTATTTTGCATTTCTCTAGTGGCCAGTGAGGCTGAGCAGTTTTTCAGGTATTTATTGGTCATTTGTTCTTCATCTTCTGAGAAGTACCTATTCATTTCCATTGCCTCAAAAAAATTTATTAATATATGTTTGCAGTTCCTGCAGTTTACAGTCATTGTGGGGAGTGGTTACGTGTACATGCACATAGCGTGTTTCTTTTTTTTTAAATCCCCTTTCCTTCCCTCCCCTCTTCCCTCCTCCTCAAATTCCCTTATCCAGGTTTCATTTGTGCTGATACTATTAATGGCAGCCCATGTTGTAGCATGTGATGTCCCGGTGCCCGGCATGTCGTTATCCTCGTTTCTCCTCCCCCCTCCTCGCCTCTGGTGCTTTCGCCCTGAACCAACCCCTTCCTATTGCGAGAGACCCACCCCTTTGTCTCCTTCTATCTATCTTTTGTTATTCTCTTTATTGTACTTTGCCTCCCTCAAATGAGAGATTCCGTATCATATTTGAGCTTGTGGGTCTGGTTTATTTCACTCAACATAACATCCAGGTGCATCCATCTTCTGACAAATTTCACCAATCTATCACTCTATGGCAGAGTAGTATTCCATTATATCTTTTTGGTTGGGCCTTTTATTTGGAGGAGCCTAAGTTTTTTGAGTTCTTCATGTATTCTAGATGTTAGTTCTCTGTCTAAGGAATAGCTGACAAATTTTTCCCATTCTGTAGATTGTCTCTTCACTCTCGGTTTTTTCTTTTGCTGTGCAGATTTTTAAACTGATATCATCCTATTTATTGATTTTCAGTGTTATTTCTTGTGATAAAACAGGATGACACTGGCAATAAAAACATGCCCAAGGATCAGTGGAACAGATTAGAAAATGCAGAAACAACTCCAAACACACTCAGCCACCTTATCTTTGACAAAGAAGCCAAACATATTCCTGGAAGAAAGATAGGCTCTTTAATAAATGGTGCTGGAAAAACTGTATTTCCACATGCTGAAGATTAAAACTAGACCCATATATTTTACCATACACTGAAATAAATCAAAATGGATCAAAAATCTAGACATTAAAACAGAAACACTAAATCTGCTGGAAGGTAGAATAGGTGGAACTCTTGAAGACACTGGTGTAGGTGAAGACCTTATGAACAAAACTTCAGTCACACAGGAAATGTCACAAAGAATCAACAACAGGGATATCATCTAGTTAAGAAATTTTTGCACAGCAAAAGAAATCACCAACAAAATAAAGAGATACCTACAATGTGGGAAAAAAATTGTCAAAAGATTACTGTCTAGAGTATATAAAGAACTAAAAATATCAGAGCTCTTAAATTTAAAGACCCAATCCAAAACTGGGCAACCTAAAATGAATAGACACTTCTCAGATGAAAAAGTAGAAATGGAAAATAAATATAGTAAAAAGTGTTCATCATCGCCCATCATTTGAGAGATACATATTAAAGCAATACAGAGAGTCCATCTCACTCCAGAAGGAATGGCTGTTATCAAGAAATCAACCAATAACAAATCCTGGTGGGGCTGTGGGGAAAAAGGAACACTTCACTGTTGGTGAGAGTGTAGACTGGTGCAATCACTGTGGAAATCAGTGATAGGAAACCATATGAAGATTGCTCAAAAAACTAGGACTCGATTTTCCATTTGACCCAATTATTCCCCTTCTTGATATCTTCCCTAAAAAAGTAAAAGCATCATGCCACACTCATGTTTATGCACACTCATGTTTATCGTAGCATGGTTTGTACAGATACATCTTGGAAATAGCTCAAATGCCCCTCAACCGATGAATGGATAAAGAAGATGTGTTTTTTTATATAATGCAGTAATGTTCTGCCATAAAGAAGGATAAGCTTGAGTCATTTCTATCGAAATGGATGCATGATAACACCATACTCGTAAGTAAAATAAATGGGGCACATACATTTGAATACCACATTGTCTGTCTGGTGTGAGAAACCAAAAGTATAAATAAGGACCAAAGTGTGTGATAGATGTTGGGAAATGGAAAGAATATGTTCAAATGAGAAATGGAACAAAGGAAAGGGGAGGGAGAAAGGAAAGCAGCGCAAAGAAAAGGAAAGAGAAAAATGGACACGGCTTCTGTAAATAAGGAGGGGAAGAGGGGTTGAAGGCGGGGGTCAGGAATGGGAAGAAAAAGCAGCAGCAAGATACATCACGCACCCGTACAAATTCCCTACGATGCATGTGGTCATTATGTGTGTCTAAAATGTACCAATTAACAAAAAGAAAACAGAGAATACTGTTAGTTTGACTGTGTCCTTTCCTGTACACACTCTTTTAAATTCTCTCTCTTGCCTGGGCGCTCTGGCTGAAGTTTTGCGGACCGTGTTAAGCAGGAGCGGCGGCCGTGGCCGTCCTTGCCCTGTTGCTGACGTTACAAGGGAAGCTTTCTATTTTTTCCCATTTGATATAATATTGGCAGTAAGTTATTCATAAACATCTTTTATCAGATAGAGGTAAAGTCCTTCTGTACCTATTTTTTACACGTTTTCTCATGAAGGGAAGTTGGATTTTACCAAATGTTTTTCTGCATTTATCAAGATGATGGCTTAAGCTTGTCCTTGCTTCTGTGTATGTGATGTATCTTAATTTTTAATTTGCCCTCCCAATCCATCCACCTTTCAAACACATGAGGCTTTGGAGAACGTTTTAGATCTACACCATAACATCACTGATCCGGTACGCCCTATTTCCCCATCTTTACACGTCTCCGGTAACCGCCACTCTGTGCTTCAAGGAGTTTGACATCTTTGGATAGATTCTGTGAGTAATACCATGCATTTTTGTCCTTTGTACTGGTTTATTTCATTTAGCATAATGTCCTCACGTTTCATCTCCGTTGTAGCAGATGACAGAATGTCCTTCTGTTTTATCAGCGAGTAAGAATCCGTTTGAATTTATACATCAATTTTTCTTTCTCCATTTGTCCACTGATGGACAAGTTCGGCTGTGAACAATGGTACAGTGAACATGGCAATGCCGGTCCTTATTCCATACCCTCATTTTGATTCTTTTGGAAAAACCTAAACATTGGATTGTGAGTCAGAGAATAGTTCTATTTTTAATTTTGAAGGAGCCTCCACACTGTTCTCCATGGAGGCTGCATCACTTTGCATTCTGGAGAGTGTACGAAGATTCCACTTTCTCCACGTTCTCAGTGTTATGGTTTGTATCTGAATGTGTCCCCAGGCTTCCTGCAGTCATGGGGCGGGCTTCTAGAGTTTAGGATTGATTCGTGGTCCAATGCTGGGATTATGGGTGTGAAAGCTACACCCGCCCTGGGGTGCGTAGTTTGCATACTGTGTAAGGGAGGGAAGGAGGCTGCCTGCCGCTGCTCCTCCCTTTATGCTCTTGCCGATTTGCTGTCTTCCTGCTCTGTGAACTGCTGCCCTCTGCCGCGTGCTCCCCTGCCTCAGAGCCAGCCGAGTGTGGACTGAAACCTCCACAACTGTGACCTAAATAACTCCTTCCTTCCTAATTCTGGGCATCAGGTATTTTGTCTCAGCAATGAGAAAAAAGTCACTGAGACACTCAGCCTCACTCCCTGTCTGTAGTTGTCATAGTGGACACCCTAAGACAGGTGGGAGGCGCGATCCTACCGTGCTTTTGCTTTCATTTGCCTGGTGATCAGTGATACTAAGCGCTTCTTCATATGTTTCTTAGCTATTTTATGTGTTCCATAGAGAAACACCTATTGTAGCCCTTTTCTGAATGTTTAATCAGGTTAACTGTGGTTTCTTATTTGAATTTTGCTGTTGAATTGTAAGAACTCCTTACATATTTTGAAATTAACCCTGAAAAGACACGTGATTTGTAAGTATTTCCTCCATTCCATGGGTTGCCTTTGTCTCTGCTGATCGTTGCACGAGATCTTGTAAATTACATATGACCTCTCTTGGCTCTTTTTGTCCTCAGTCCTTGGGCTTTCTGTGTCATATCCAAAGAAATATTGCCAAGGTCAATTTTGTGAAGCATTGGCCCTATGTTTTCCTGTAGAACTTTTATAGTTTCAGGTCTTCTGTTTAATTCCTTAATTCCTTTGGAGTTGATTTTTGCCTTTGGTAGAAGGTGAGGATAATTTCATTGTTTTGTATGTACATGTTTAGCTTTCTAAACATCATTTGTTAAAACTATCTTTTCACCTAACGTTTTATTCTTGCTGTTCTCATAGAAGGCAAGTTGATAGTGTACATGTGAATTTATTTCTGGCTTGTTATTATGTTCTATTGTTCTAAATGACTATCTTTAGGCCAGTACTATACTGTTTTGATTATTGTGTTGTAATATATTTTGAAATCAGGAAACATGAGACCCTTGACTTTATTTATCTTTTCCAAGATTTTTTGTTGCCCTTTGGGATGTTATGCAGTTCCACATGAATTTAGGATTTCTTATTCTGTTTCTGCAAAAATTGCTATGGATTTTGATAGGCATAGCATTGAATCTTTAGATGTCTCTAAGTAGTAGGAACATTTGAACAATATTAGGGCTTATAAAAATCTGTCTCATGCTAACACATTTGTGTCTTGGAAACTCACACCCTGTCTTCCATTGCAGAGTATCCTGTTCTAGAGAAACTCATCTTTTCTACATTCCTTGTCTATTGGTAAAATCTCCTTTTACCTCTCATGTCACCAAGCCTTCCCAAAGGGCAAGTAGGACCGTGCGTTTACCATGCATCACCTTCATTGTGTATTCTTTTTTTTTCGTTGGCCTTTTTGAGACAGGGTCTTGCTGTGCAGTTCAGGTTGGCCCTGAGCTCACTTTGTAGCCCAGGCTGGTCTCAAACTCCCAACGATCCTCCTGCTTCAGCTTCCTGAATGCTGGGATTACTGGCATGAGCCACCATGCCCAGCTTGTATATTCTTTCTATGCATAATTTGTTGAAAGTTTTTATCATGAAAGGAGGTTGAATTTTGTGAAATGAATTTTTTGCATCTATTTATATGATCATGAGATTTTTTTTATCCTTTGTTATGTTGATGTAGTGTATATCATTAGTTGATTTTCATATGTTGAACAGTCCTTGCTTTTCAAGAGTAAATCTTGCTTGATCATAGTGTATTCTTTTAATGTATGTCTGAATTTGTTTTGCTGGGATTGGTTGATTCTTCTATCAATTTTCATTGAGGATATTAACCTATAGATTTATTTTATTATAGTGTCTTTGATATCACTGTAATATTGGTCTTATAAAATGACTTCAGAAGTGTTCACTCACTACTTTTAAAGTCTTTTGCAAGAGTTCAAGAAAGATTCTTGTTAATTATAATTTAAATGTTTAGTAGAATGTACCTGTGAAGAATTCTGGTTCTGAGGGTTTCTGTGTTGAGGTTCTTACTGAATCAATTCTTTTACTTGCTGTGGGGATACTTGGATGTTTTGCTTCTTCATGAGTCAGTACTGGTGGGTCATGCATTTCAAAAAATTTATTCCTTCCAGCCTATCTCATTTGCTAGCAGATGATTTTTATAGTCATTTCTTTTTACTTTTTTTTTTTTATTTTTTTTATTTTAGAAACATAAAAGTACAAAAACATATTGACAAACAGACACCAATTATTATAGAAAATAGTACAATCACAACTAATCTATAGACAAGGTGATATGGTCTCAACAGTAGTTGTTGTTTTATCCATTGATATCTTCGAATTGTAGATGTATGGACCCATATACAGACATGCAAATTT
>PVLD010024881.1:0-24682 GCA_004027595.1 Dinomys branickii
TTTGCATGTCTGTATATGGGTCCATACATCTACAATTCGAAGATATCAATGGATAAAGCAACAACTACTGTTGAGACCATATCACCTTGTCTATAGATTAGTTGTGATTGTACTATTTTCTATGATAATGGGTGTCTGTTTGTCAATATGTTTTTGTACTTTTATGTTTCTAAAATAAAAAAATAAAATAAAAAAAAAAAACATGCATGAACCTGGATAGTATGCTTAAAGAAAGCACGTGGGCACAAAAAGACAGACATGGCATGAACTCACACACATATGAAATCTAAAAATGTCTAACTCATAGAAACACAGAGCGAAACAGTGGTTACATGTCGTGGGGGATGGAGAAATGAGATACTGTTCAAGAGGCACAAGCTTTCAGTTATGAGATGAGTAAGTTCTAGAGACTAATTAACAGAGCAGGGTGATGATAGTTAATATAAAGTATTGCTTACTTGAAATTTGCTGAGAGACTACATCAGTGTTTTTAACGCTCTCACACAAATCAAAAGAAATTAATGTTCTGAGCACTTGAAATGTTGATTAGCAGTGATTGCAGTAATCATTTAATGATATGTGTCAGTAGGATATTTTCCTTTTTCTCATCCTTTAATTTTTTTATCTTTCATTATCATGTCTTTGTTGTATGAAGATTTTTTAAATCATTTAGTATATCTCCTTAGAATTTCTCTTCTTAGAAAGAAAGAAAGCCCACCCACATTAGATGGCCTTTTCCATCCCAAAGTTATAAAAATAATGTCATATGTTTATGATCCGAAGAGATCTTTTATTTATTTTCACATATAGCTTTTTGATATTTCTAATATTATTTAGTAAGTAGTGTGAGGAAAGGATATATCTTTATGGTTTTCCAAATGACAGCCACCCAGAAGTCCTAAGAAGTCATCATTTCCACCCAGATTTAAAATGCTAAGTTTATGTTACACATTTGATCACACACACGCACACACACACACACACATGCACACACACATATCTTGTTTCCTTCTTTCAATTCATACTGTTTAAAGTAATCTAACTTTTGTTCCATTCAAAGTACTGGTAAGGGAAATTCTTTTTTCTTTTTCTTCTAAATTTTCCTTTGCATGTAATATATTAACTTCCAGGTAATCTTTAAAATCAGATGTTCAAACTTTATTAGAAACCCACTTTCACTGGGATAACACTTTGCAGAAAACATCATTGAATATCTTGTTTATTCATATTCACAAACATACTATATTTTCTCCCTTTATTTTTCCTTGATCTTATTGATTAATAAGTAATTTCTTATCTTTCACTCCATATTAACTTAATTCCCCATAGGTATCTTGAAGCTTTTTGTGTTAACATAGCTATAATCATATTTAATCTGTATTTTCAATGCAATTCTGCTATGTTAAAGGAACACTATTGACCTGTATCCTGCCAAATGAATAAACTACCTTCTTATTCCAGCAGTAGTCTTATTTCAGATCCACTATTGTTTCTTCTGTCGCTTTTGTTCTTTGCTTTCCATGAATTTCAACAGATTATTTGTGACTATTAGTTTTCTTTGAGGTATTGGGAATTGAACCCAGTACCTTCCTGCTGAGCTACACCCTCAGCCCTTTTTATCTCTTTATTTTGAAAGTGGTCTTGTGAAGTCATTAAGCTGTTCAGGCTAGGTTTGACCTTGAGATCTTGATGCCTCAGCCTCCCAGAGTGCCGGGATTATAGGGATCAGTAGAGGCTTCTGGGCTTTTTTTTTTTTTTTACCTAAGAGGTGGTGCGTGGTGGTTTTCAGTTAATAATTAGTGAGTATTGGCCTCCCTGATGCAGGACTGATCAAAGTGAATGTGCCCACTGCCAATTTTGGTCACTTTAGCTGCTCAGCCTTACGGAGCATTGCAACATTAAGAGTGTTAGAACAAGCAATTCAGGAAAGAAAAATAAAACACTTATGTTTTATACAGAAATGGAAAGAAAGGCAGAAAAAGCGAAACAGACATTCAACTTGATGCCTAGGGAACTGGAGAAATAGACCATAACACCTTGGAAGCATTTCGTCTGTGCTTGCAAATCTCCAATCGATATGGCCTGGCTTAGCATGACTCGTGGAATGAGAAAGCCAAAGTAAATCCATGGTTAATTTGCCTATGTAAGAATGCCCTTTGCAGCCTTCTGTCCAAGTAGAAGAATGTAACATTTAAAATATGTTCCCAACATGGTTCATCTAAACAAATCAGTGAATATTGAACCAACAACCATCTTATTCCATGGTCCCAAAGAAAAACAACTGGAAAACAGGCCAGAGAACTCAAATATTGTTATTTCACTGGACAAGTAGAAGTTATATATTTTATGGTGACATATGCCGAGCTATGGAAGAGCTAAATGTAGCTAATTAACATACAAGGATCACCTCTCACTGTGGTGAGAACAGTTAGAATTTATTGCCTTAGCACACTTCAAATATGCAATGCATTGTTATTAACTCTAGTCATCAAGACATACAGTGACATCTTGGATTTAATTCCTGCTCTTTCACAGAGTTTGTGTCCTTTCAATGTATGCATTTATTGATAATCTAACACAGAGAAATCACACAAAATTCTCCCATATTAGAATAACAATACATACATAAACTGGAAAACAAAACTATTGAAATAACAGCCAAACTAGCACTTCAACAACTAGAAAAAGAAAAAAATTATTTTGAAAGCTTTCCCACCTATTCAACTTTTAGAAAGTTTGGAAAACATTGGTATTTTTCCTTCTTTAAATGTTTGCTGAAATTGAGCAGTGAAGCCATCCCGTCCTGAGCTTTTCCTTGATGAGAGACTTTATTACTGATTTAATCTCTTGTTATTGGATCTTTCAGATTTTATATCTCTTCACACTTCAGTTGTGTGAGGTGCTATGTGTCTAGGAATTTGTCCATTTGTTCTAGGTTAGACAATTCAATGGCACCTAGCTGTTCCTACCAGACTCCGGTGACCCCATGCGTTTCTGTGCTACCATTTAATGTTCTCTGTTTCATTTCCAAGTTTATTAGCTTGAGTCCTCTATCTTTCGTAGGTCTACCTAACAGTTCGTTGGTCTTTTCAAAAAATTAGCTTTTTTGTTTCGTTTTTTATTACTTTTCTAAACTCTATTTCCTTTCTACCCACCTTCTACTAATTTGGGGCTTAGTATTTTTTCTTTTTCTACCACTTAGTGTACAAATTTGGCTCTTCTTTCGATATTTCTTCTTTTCAATATACTCATTTATTAATATCCTCTTAAGTTTTGATATGTTGTATTTCTATGTTTCTTTGCCTCAGAGAATTTCTAATTTTCCTCTTCGTTTTTGTTCTATTGGTTACTTTAAAAGCATATTGTTTAACTTCCATGTATATATGATTTTTCTGACATTTCTCTTACCATCAGTTACTGCTTTCATATGATTGTGACGAGAAAGTATACTTAATATGATTTCAGCCTTCCTCAAGTTCTTTTGTGGCCTAAAATACGAAATATCCAGTAAATTTTTTTGTGTGGTCTTAAGATGAATATGCTACTGTTGATGGTATCTTTTCTACATGTGTATTAGAACATTATGGTCTAGATTATAGCTCTAATCCAACGTTTCTCTATTGATTTTCTGTCTAAATGATCTGTCTATTTTTGAAAATAGACTCCTGCTGTTATAAGATTTCTCAATCTCTCTCTCTTTCAGATCTATTAATGTTTATTTTATGTATTTAGTTCCTCCAACTTTGGATGCACATGTTTGCAAGTGTTATATCCACCTGATGAACTCCTTTTATCATTACACAATTCTTTCTTCGTCTCATTTTATAGTTTCTAAACTAATATTTATCTATTTTCAATATAGCTGTCCTTGCTCTTTTTCAGTTTCTGTTTACATGGGATACTTTTTCTCATCCTTTCACTTTAAATCTGTGTCCTTGACAATAAACTGAGCCTTTTATAGGTAGCACATAAGTAGGGTTTTCTCAATTCAGCCATCCTGTGCCTTGTGATTAAAGAATTTAACCCATTTATATTTAAGCTAATTATTGATAGCTAAGGACTTACAACTGTCTTTTTGTTCATTGTTTTCTGGTTGATTTATAGATTTGTTATTCCTTCCTCCCCTTCTCTGTGAGAAGGTGATTTCTCCCCTTTAGTGCTATACTTCCATTCCTTAGGTTGTTTTTCTTTTGTGCATTTACTGTAGATTACTATTTGCTTTCTAGTTACCATAATATTTATGTGAAACACTATGTAGTTACAACAATCTATTTTAAAAGCTGACAAAAACTTAAGTTTGACTATTTAACATGCTTTTACTTTACTTCCACACACATGCCTTTTGTTTTTCTTTTATCTGGACCAGGTATCTCCCACCTATTAAACTTTTAGAAAGAGTTTGGAAAACACTAGTATGACCCTCACACTGAATTACATTCCTAGCCTCTCTTTATTTTTCTATTTTGAGACAGGGTCTCACTAATTTTCCCAGGTGGGACTTGAACTCACAGTCTTTCTGCCTCAACCACATAAGGTGTTGGGATTACAGTCATGCACTGCCATGCTAGCTCACAATCCATATTTTAATGTCCCAATTTACATCTTTTTATATTGTATACCTATGAATGAATTATTGTAGTTATTTCATTTTAATGCTTCTGTTCTCTAACCTTCCTAATGTCAATATAAGTGGCTTCTATACTACTATTATAGTTTCAGGTTATTCCAAATTTTATTGTGCAATTACTTTAACCAATGAGTTTCTCACAAGCTTTCATATATCTTCTACTCTCAGAATGACTATATTGATCCCCCTTGTCATCATATATGTATACAGCAACCAAAATTGAGGAACTAAATCTTGTTTTCATTGAGATTTCAGAAAAGCCCAGATTTTATTGTGATAATGAGATACCAGGTAGTGACACAATGTGGAACAGGACTGCACTGTGAGAAGGACCACATCTTCATTTGAATTCCTCATGAGAGTTTTACAAATGAGAAAGGTAGCCTTTAATCATTACACATTCATAAAATTGCTGAGCTCCCAAGAGTAAGGTTGCTTACGCTTGCAATTACACTCCACTGTATTATGGGGGAGGAGGAGTGATAACTTGAAAATTGATTCACTTTTTGAATCATATGATAGACATATTATGGCTCCCTTTCTCTGAATAGCTCATCTTCTTATTTATTTAACAAATTCATGTGAGTATCTGAGATTTAAATTATGGACTTTGTCTGTGAAGTCTTTCCTACCCTCATTTACTTTCCTCCCAAGAATTCAGTCACAAATAGAACTCAGCTTGCCTTTCCTTTGTCTCACTCTTAATTTCTACCTTCTCTCTTGTTTTCCTGTCTGAATCCTTCTCTGAACTCTGACCTATTCAATATATACATCACGTCTCCATCCCCTCTATAATTAACCTCAGTGTCCAACAAAAAGTTTGAGGTCAAGAAATGTTAGTAGCAAGACAGACTGGTGATACTGAGTTCTCTGAGACTCCTACATGACTGTCCTTGGATCCTGATTATATGTCAGACTCAGAGCAAAAATTTAATCTTACATGCCCTTTTAAATCACACCAACATTTGTTTATAGCACTCTGTGTTTTTTTCCTTATTGCATAGCTTCAGTGAGTATAAGTACAACACATTTTGTATGGACTCACTATTTATGCTTAAAGTTCAGGAGGAACATGTAAGACAATGAAAGTGAAGAAGGTGGTTCTCAAAAGTACTCTTTTTCCTCTTGGCAGTCAGGAGATGGCTTCAAAAGAATAATCTTACGTAAGAACTTAAAGGTGTTGAGAAAGGTATGCATTTCTACAAGGAAAGGTTACTGGGCAAAAGGCACAGGCAACACAAAAAGCCTTAATACAAAATGAGCTCAGTATGTTCAAGACACAACAAAGAGGCAGTGGGCACAAACGAACAGGGGCAAGAGTGAGACGAGATGAGGTAAGAGGAAAAGTTGCCAGGATGAAAACATACATAACCCTGGGGGTGTTTACAAGGACTTTGGCTTTATTCAAAGATATTCAGCAAGCACCTCTGAGCAGAATTCCATGTTTCAACTCATGACTTTGAAAGACTTGAAAACACACTATAGCAGTGCAAAGGTGAAAAAGACTACTCTGACGCTCTGGGTTACAAAAAGAAGGTGATTTGGAAGGTACTAGAAGCTGTGAGAAATGGTTAGAATCTGAATATAATTTAAGGACTGACCTTATTAATGGTTTAAATATGGAGTGTCAGAGGACGAAGAACAAACATGATTTAAGTAAAATGGAGAAGATTATGAGAGAATTTCAAGAGAGCAGCAGCATACATTCAGATTTATATAGGTTGGTTTCTTTAAGATCTTCTGAACATTAAAATGGAAATGTCAAGTTGGTGGTGATTCGATCAGTAAGTAAACAGTTCAGAGAGGAACCTTGCCTAAAATGATGAAGGGGTTGCCATAGTTGGTACTAAAAGCCAAGAGAATGAGGTTAAGGCAAGAGAGAAATAGGAGAAAGGTTACACTACACCCTTACATGTCACAAACCTGAATTCAGGTCAGTGCCTTCTGCTGCTGGCCAGGGACATCAGTTTTGCCAAAGCTGCTAACTCATTCGTTATGGAGATCACCCATAGTTTTCGCAGCCAAGGCCTCCACCATTCTCCCGAGGTGGAGCAGGTCTACCCTAAGCAGAGTCCCTTCTTCTGTTGTGTCCTCTATCCCACTTTAGCCAGTTGACTGATTGTCTTGGTTACTTTTCTCTCATTGCTGAGACAAAATACCCAACACCCAAAATGAGGGAAGGAAGGGTTTATTTAGCTGTTTGTGGAGGTTTCAGTCCATATTTGGCTGGTTCTGAGGCAGAGTGGCACATGGCAGAGGACAAACTGTTCATGGCACGCAGCACACAGCAAAAAAAACAAGCAAATGGGAGGAATGGCAGGCAAGCAGCCTCTCTCCTTCCTTTACATTGTAAACAGCTTACCCCCACCCAGGGGGTGTGTACCTCTCACATAACCTCCATGCCCTCCTCTTCCACAGGCTCAGGATGTTTACAAAGTAAGCACCCTGGCTTCCTCCTGAATCACACAGTTAACCTTTAAAGCTTCCCAAATTAACATGAACAACATCCCACAAGGGTAAGGGCATATCCTTTTTACCCCAAGATTTACAACTGCTGAGTTACTCAGTTAAACCTCCAGACTCCCCAAGTTGACACAATGTATCAACCGTAACACTGATCAAAGGCGTGGCTTCGCCTACGATGTTCTCCCAAATGTTTTAGGCAGGACATCAAATATCCTCATTCGGGGCTGAAATAACAGTGGACTAAAACTGCAGAGAAGTTGGTGAAACTGAAGCACACCAGGGTGCACTGACAGAAGCAGAAATAAGAGAGGCGGAAAGAATCCTGTAGCAGATCCATTTTGGAGCCTGAGGATTGACTCCACCTTCACCCTTTAGGCACCTGTCAGGCAATCCTTCCTCAGATTCCAGGAGCCAAGAGAGATTGTTCTTGGCTTTGATTTCTTAAAGCTGTATTTCTGTCACTTGAATACAAGAGCTCCAATTAATAAACTGAACATAGTGGAAACCTAAATGTATATACAGTGGTACCTTGGTTCACAAACTGAATTCATCTGTTGATTCTGAGGAGGATGGTTGCAGTCATGTTTGTCCTCCAGTGGAGAGTTTGTGAAGCAAAGTAAAATTTTCCCTAACACTTCTGTTTGTGAACTGAAATGTGTGCAAACAAAAGTGTTCATGAACTGAGGCGTTACTGCAATCTTGTCTAAGCATTGCCACTTCCACATAGCTCTTGATATCCCAATATAAATGAGGAGCTGAAGATAATGCTTAAGACTTCTTTCAGATTTAATATTTGTTTCTATGTGCACCCTCATAGGACTAAGCCAATCTCTTGAAAATGTCCACACTAAGCTCACCTGATATACACACTGTGCTCCCCAATGAAATAATCTCAGAGCAATGAAGAAAGTACCTACTTCCTACCAAAAGGGCCTTCAAAATATAGTTTCAGGCAACAGACCAGAAAGTCAGAAAACAAAGAGGAAGCAATTCTAAGGAACACAGAAAGGAATCGGCAGTTTAATAGTCTAAAACCTTCAACCCCACACAAAATGCCAACTACTTAACCACCAGCAATTGAAAATTGGGATGTGTGGCTAGTTTCTGATAACTGACATGATGACTTCTTCTGCTTTGTATATGAATATCTAAATTTGTTTAACATTCACTAGTTATGATCAAGAAACACAGAGATTCCAATGAGAAGAAAAGAGAGCCAAAAGAGAAAAAAAGAAATGAAGGAAGGGAGATAGGAACTAAAGAATGAAGGAAGAAGGAATGAGAATAAAGAACAAAAATGAAAAACGAGACATGAATTACAGAATAAAACTGGAAACATAAAACTTTACGCCATATATAGAGGCTGACAAAGTTGAAAAGAAATCCACAGGGAGAATTTTTTAAAAGACAAAGTGAGTGTGTAAGCAGCTGAGATTTCCTGAGTAGTCCTGCTTTGGTGATAGGCCGCCGGGAGCTGACTACCAGAGGATGCATATGGAGACTGCCCTTGTCTGTGGAAATCTTCTCTGTGCATTCTGTGTTCTTAGCTACTCTGAAGGTGGCTGCTCAGCTGAAAAATATTCACCCATAAGCATGAATGCCGCTATGTATTTCAAAGTACACATCAATAACTATCTTACTTAAAGGCAGACAAGTTACATTTTACTAAGTGAATAGAAATATAATATTTCAGAATTAAAAGCAACATCTTTTAGAACTTTACAAGAACTCTAAATATAGTATTCTACCAAGATATCTGGCCCCATGCTTGGCAAAGTAGGAAAGTTCTTACTGAGAAAGTCCTCTTGCTGATAATTAAGTTCTTGAATATTGTGGCAGACCTAATGATTAAGGACAGTTTTTTGACTTGGTTGTGCTTTTCTATTACTGTTATTCTTGCTTTTTAATTAAAAATTTCTGCCAACTGTCGTTTGTTATTGGCTATGTTTGTTGTGCTACTGTTTGATTAAAGTCTGGAGACATACATTTAAATCAATAATAATTGGGGTTTCTATTTGTTCAGTAACTGGGTTTTGAAATGTGTTTTCACTACAGTCATTCAATCATAGTACGTTTCCACAGCAATCATTTCAGCCTATCTCCTTCCTAAACTTTGCATGGGGCTACAGTAGTCAGCAAAATAGACCAAGATCACCACTCTCATAGTTCTCACATAAATCATTCATGCCATGTTGTTCAAGCACATATATAACAATCTACAGCTTGCTTTTACTGTGCTTCATTGCTATAACTGAGTTCACTTGCAGCTGAGAAAAGGGGTGATGTAGCATGTTCAGGGTACTTTCCTTATTAGCGTGAACTACAATCAAAATAGTATGATACTTGAACACTAAATGATCTTCCATAATTATCTGCTATGTGGACATTGCTCTGTTTTGAACCAGATAGTCTACTATAAATAGCATAGTCTCAAAGTAATACCTGCTTTATTATCTGCATAAATTTACTACTTCAGATTCAAAGTTCCTTTAATCAATTTAACTCACCATGCAACACCCACATGTGCAATGGAACTCCTCTGACTGGCCTTCAGGTGTGTGCCAAGTCCCTCTTCACAGCCAGTCTGCACCTGTGTTTTCTTCTGGGTACACTAGCTAAAGCCTCACTGGATATCTTCTGAGAGGCAAACACGATTCCAGTGCAGGCAAGCCAGCTATTTGTAATTACTCACCATTCAGCTTATAAGACTTGCACACACAGGCCCAAGCTTGGTAATCGTCCCATTCATTGGTCTGAGCTAAGCTCCTGATGGAAATTGTAATGTGGCTATGTGAATCATCATGTCTCAAAACAAATGCAGCATCATGGAGAATGCAGAAGAGAGATGCTGTCACACCATTCCGTTGTTGAGTACATGTATGTGCATTTTAATTTCCAGAATCTATTTTTATGGATTTAAACATTTTGTTGGGAAAAGAGCACAAGTTTTAAGGTTGGGTATACCTGTTTGTTATTATGTTTTCATTCCCATTTGGTTCATGGGTAGATGCTATTTTTTAACTTTACTGCACTGTTATACTTGAAATATGAAAATCTTAGCCATGTTGTAGACTTTTTTGAGGTTAGAGGCACACTAAGCAAAATTTCTTGGACATACTCAGCACACAGTTGTTGCTCAGGAAACATACTGATTGCCCAAGAAATGGTTCTTTGCCCCCTTCACTTTTGGATTTAAATAAGATTTTTCTGTTCCACTGGTTGTGGAGCAGTTGGTTTAATACGTCTCTTATCACATATATATTTATGTCAAGAAAACACACTATGAGATATAGAAGAAGGCTCACACATTAACTAATCTCAATGTTTAATTTGTTTGATGTGCAGAATATGTTGTTTAAATGAAGACTCATTTTATACCCTGATGTAAATACATTAAACTATGAGCTTTGCCAAATAAAACTGGAGAGGAAGCCTAGAACTGCATTTTCTCCCAAGAATGGATCCTGAAAGATTTCCTTGAATTTTTTTCAAGTTCATGAACTTGGTTTGAAAATCACTAACTACATTTTCTGCTTTATGACATGAGACAATTTAGAACAAGAGTATATAAAAGACTTTCCCAAGGTTACATAGATGCTAACTAGAGTTAGAATCCAAGGGCCTAACACTGGAGATGTCATTGTTTAGATCTGGAACGAATATCCCGAAATTTCATATACTGTACACTTGGTCCCCTTCTGATGATGGGGTCTCTCTCTCTCTGTCTCTCTGTCTCTCTCTCTCTCTCTCTCTCTTACCTTCTTTACTGATCTCCGTGATATGAGTAGCCTTCCCTGCCTCGCAATTCCCTGCCATGCTGTTTTTCTTCACTTCAGCCTCAAAGTAATGGAGCCAGTCAACTGTGGACCAAAATAAACCTTTCCTCCTATAAATTCATTTTCTCAGTTAGTTGTCACAGCAAGAAAAAGTTGATGCAAGAGCCTATATTTTTCCCTCACTTTATGTACTTCACTCAATGAACGTTTATTTAGGACAGACCAGTGGCATAGGCACCATGTGGAGGTTTTGCAAGGGTTCAGTGTGATAAAGTCTCAGCTTCATTTGTAGGCAGATACGTGAAGTAGGAGGTAGTTCAGCATATTACTAAACAAATATAAGATGAAATAAGGGAAATTTTGGTAGAGAAAGCACAAAAATTCTATGGAGAGGTGAAAAGAAGTAGTGCCTGCTTTGTTGGAAAGTGAGGTTGTGGGATCTTAGGGTAATTGCATTTGAAGAGAGCTTTTGAAGAATGAAAATGTTGCTGGGCAGAAAGACAGAGAGAACATGCCAAGAATAAGACAGAGCTTGAATGAAAATGCAGATGCAGAGAAGCATCTCCTAGGAGTAATGACTACATCAACCTTGCTGGAACATAATTATACCAGGAATGGCAACAAATAAGAATTTTACTTTCATTTCATTCTTTTTCTGCACAGTCTTGAACTCCCGGCCAAGAGGCTTGGGCCTGATCTTGCAGGCAATGAAGAAGCATTGAAAGATTATGCAGACTTTAATGAAAATATTTGAAGAAAAAACTGTGGAAAGATTGATCTGAGGTGAATGTGCTGCAAAATATACACTTAACTTGAAAATAATTTGTATAACTCCAGGGCCTGCTTTAATGCTCATACCCTAAGGCATTAAATTGTCAGTACGTTGTATCATCTGTTCTCTCCATCACCTAATCAGCAATTCATTTTTCAAAATATAAAGAGAAGAGAAAGTTTATTACTTATTATGTACAAGTACTTACTGCTTAATAAATGATATTTTTATTCTTCTTATCTCTGATCTCTCAATGAAGAAAATATAGTCCTGATTTGCAGAAAAGGAAACTAGTAATTCAAAGCCTGTCTAAGTTACTCAGTTAAAAATAGATAAAAATGAGATTCTAGTTCAGTTCAAGACCCTAAAACTTGTCTTTCTGCTCTGTGTGGCTGTTTCTGGCACTGCCTACAGTGGTAAAAGTCACAGCTGTGACAGAAAGCATCTAGACATGGAGTTGGACTCAGGGGTGTTGAACAAAGCTCTTGATAGCAGAAGTGCTTCTTTACCAGACTCTACATAAATACAGAGCCTCGTGAGTCACTAGGGAGTCACGTCTTCAAATGCCAGGCTACATGGAGACCTGAGAATTTGATGGGAGGCCCAGAGTATAACAAGACAAATCGGTATAAAGCCAAAGACAGAGGAGGCACCGGAGAAAGAGAAAATAAGCTTCCTTGGAATGCATGCCAGGGACCAGCCTACTGGTGAGTGGCCTTGAAAACGTTGATCCTACTTGAGTCTGGGCCAGAGTCTTCTGCTATCTTGTTACGAGTTAGACTGTTTAGGCAAGTTAGTACCTGCGGGGAGAAAACAGATTTGCACTTAATCCCATCAAAAGAGAAACAAACACATGATCCAGTATTTCCTCATTTCATTTATCTCTTCTGTAAACAAAGTTTCACCTAAATAAGTCACTGGAAACACTGAAGCATAAAATCTTTCACTCTATCTAGAATAATCTCATTATACCAGCATGAGATAGCCCGGTTTGATCACCTGACTTCAAATGTCGTTTCCCATATTTGCTAGTTTGGTTATGTGGGGTTGTTAATCACTAAGCTCCTTTAGTCCTCTTTTTCTTACCTGTAAAATGGGCTACTGAAAGTGTTTCCTTCATAGAGTAGCACTGAATGATTATATATATATTATACATATTATACATATTATATGTAATAAAGCATATAATATACATTAACATTATATAGTATATATAATTGCATGATTTATATTATATAATAAGTCATATAATATATAATTATATAGTATATAATATTACATATATAGGATAACAGTAAGTGCCTCGAGTTTACACTCATGGGAGCTGACATATGCATAGATCACCATATATATATATGCACTTCGCAGGGACTGGAACTGTGTACGCACTGCATAAGTAGAAGATAAGTGAGTCAAGGTTCCCAGTGGATGTCTGAAACTGTGCACAGTGTCAGGGCATTATTTACTGCTTTTTTCCTACACATCCATGCCCATGATAAAATTTCTTTATTAGACACAATATGAGATTAACAATGACAGCTAATAGCTAAACAAAATAATTTGCTGCAAAAAAAGATTTTTAAAACTTATGATTTATTTCTAGAATATTCCTTTTCATGTTTTCAGACCACTTTGGGCCACATATAATGGAAATCATGGAAAGCAAAATGGCAGATAAAGATGCTACTGTGTTTGCCATTATTTATATTACTGTTACACTTACTGATGCTGTTATCACTATTGTTACAAATCTGCATTCTGCATCCAGGATATTGCTGTACAAAATATGTGCTCAATGATATGAGTACATACGTTGAGTGAATGGAGAGATGAATGAAGATTATACCACAGTAGTCTCCAGCAAATGAATTTCTACTAGAAATTGAGTTAATATCTGTTATAGTCACATCAGGCCACAGAGATCTCAGGACTGGCTGGTACTGAGGCAAAGCTCAGAATTCAGTAAATTGAGATTTTCTGTATTCCAGTGCAAAGGGATCATGATAAAACAAAAATAAAGTGATGGTGTTGGCACTGGGGTGTTGCACTGGGTGAGTGGCTGACAGAGAGTATATGTGGCCTATAAAATCAATACTTATTCGAGATCTGTACCAGAAGTTCACAGGTCTCCAGGATTAAAACAACACCAAGGTACAGAGAAGTTTTGACATTAACTTCCTTTGTTTTCCTGAAAGTGGTTGGGAAACTTGCAAATAAGAACTTTAGAAATGATATTAAGGTCACTGAATTAGATTGTCTGAAGTCAAATTTTTCCCTACACAATGTCCATTGAATGTCAATAGAAGGACACTTTAAAGTACATCCATTCTTTACACAAGCATGAACGTTTCTGTGTACAGTTAATCAATCTTTGGCAAAGGCCTAATAGAACCTTCATGAGGTAACACTTCTTAAGTCCTGAAGGCTGGTACCTATGAAAACTGAAAAAGAATAAGAACTTTATGCATATGTAAATATTATATAATTCAGATTGATTCATGCTATAGAAAGGGATTCAAAGCCTAATAAAACATTTGCAAATACTTTGGTGCCATAATTCAATGAATGTGTTGCTCTACAATAAAGAAACTTGTCTTGGTTCTTGGGTCATTGGTTAGTTTGGCTTAGAAATCTTATTCCCATAGGCCTTTGTGGATTCACTCTTAATGAGGCTTTCCTGTACTTGGCTAATGAAAGGGCTTAGCAAAGCCTATGAGTTCTGCTTCACTTCTCAAACATGACCAGAAGATTCTGATCTACTTCAAACAGGAAAAGAACCCAGCTTGGTGGTGCAGCTTGGAAGGTACTCTAGGGGAAGGCAATCTAACACGCACTCTGGAAACTTCTGAGACAGTACAGACTGGAAATATTACCAGGGACATTGTCTGTGTCTGAGAGAGTGAGCCTAAGGCAGTGGGTAGGAGAAGAGGTCCATACCAAGCTCAGCCCCATGAGTGTAAACTTGAGGCACTCACTGTATTTTCCTAGGCCTCGGTTTCCACAAACACAAAGGAAGGGGTATATTGAAGAGGGTTGAATGACCAGCCTGTAAGGACCCTGTTATAGTTTTTGTCTAGACGTCCCCCCAAAGCCTCATGCAGTCATGGGGTGGGCTTCTAGGGTTTATGATTGATTCATGGTCCAGTGTTGGAATTATGGATGTGAGTGCTACACCCACCCTGAGGTAGATATTTTCCACACAAAGTAAGGGAGGGAAAGAGGCTGCTTGCCACCCTTTCCCTCTTTTGCTTATCACTTTTGCTATCTTCCGCCACCATGAACTGTTGCTCTCTGCCATGTGCCACTCTGCCTTGGAGCCACCCAACTATAGACTGAAGCCTCCACAAACTGTGAGCTAAATAAATCTTTCCTTCCTTAATTTTGGCTGTTGGGTATTTTGTCTCAGCAAGGTGAAAACAATAACTAAGACAGACTCTCAGGGCTTACTGTTTGCACAAAGGACTATTCTGACACTGTCTTAGCATCACATAGCAAACAAGCAGCAAAACCAGAGCCTGGACCCTGCTCCTCGAGGCCTAGTTTAGGTCGCTACCTCTTGGCCACCCTGATATGTGGAGACTACCCACAGATCAGTACATGGAATTTCTCAGCAGCTTCCCCGTCACCATCAATGAAGGGGAATGCACACACGACTCTGCTCCACAACATTGCTTTTCTTTAGACCACATCCATTCTCCGTGTAGGTCGTCCTGTATTCTTCCATAACTGTGATTAAAAAGAAGGTAGATGATCCTTCATTCTTCCTAATATTTCTGAAATGCTGATCCATTGATACAAATAAACCAACACTGATCTATTTCTCAATAGCAACATATTAAGTTTCTGAAGTCTTCTAATCTGTCTCCATGTTGGTTTTAGAACCAAAAAAACCTCATAACTACTTACTTGGGGCTGTTTATGGCCTACTTTCAACTATAGAAGACCAGACAATCTCTACATGGATGGAATTCTTCCACCTCACACTGAATTACCACTCTATCTTAACAGCTTTATGCTTTGGGTATTGTTTCAAATTTTGGGGTTGGTTTCTCTACTCCATGATTGTCACCTGAGATTGTTCTACAAAGAATAGGTTTATAAAATCAACTCCTCCTTGCACTGTTTTGTGCTTCCACACCCTCATACTTGGGCTCTTTCTGTGGTTTTGTTTGGATCTACTACTAGCTGGTGAACCAGCTTGCCTACGTATCCTTCTACCTTATTGTGCAGCTCTTCATGGTCTAACCATAGTCTGGCTCAACCTTGATACTCCCATGTCCCTATAGCCCTCCATAATGAACGACTTCTGAAGTCAGCACCCTTTACCCCACACTGTTCCACATCTTTCTTTGTCTTCTTTATGTAAAGCCTTGTCCTAACTGGAAAGCAGACTTTGACCTGCAAACAGGTCACATGGAAAAACATTTGGTTTATTTTCATTTAGCAAGAGAATCACACTGATTATCAGTCTTACCAGAAGCTCAGATTTAAAAACCTTATGGCCCTTTGTCAGCAGTAAGACTGGAATATGAATCATCATATGAGTAATGAAGTTCACTTGGTAAAACTTAAAAAAAATTCTACATGAAGAAAGTTCTTAATAGTCAGAATTTAAAAACCAGAGACTAAAATCAGCATATTTGCTTGTTTTAAAACTAGCTGGGTTTATAAAGGTCTATTTACCTACCTGGTCAGAATACATAAGCATTTGTAGGACTGTCAGGCAGTGTGGGTAGGAGCCAAGCAGGAAGCTAAGGTGAGACAAAAATATCAAACAGGTCCAACCAGCCTGGCTGCTTCACAGTTTCTGGAGAATTCCAAGGCTGATAGGCAGAACTATGACCCTCAGATGCGTCTACCACACCCTTCCTTACCTGTAAATTTGAGACTTGCTGAACACAACTCTTTACCACTGAAGGAAACACATTCATTTTCAGATGATGGAGTTAATGCTTCAAGGGAAGAAATGATTTGTCCAGTGTCAGGAAATCAGTTTGTGGTAGAAGACAAGGAAAAGTCAGGTCAATTCTTTTCTCATCTGGTACCTTTCTCCTCCCAGGCTGGATATCAAACCAAGGGCTTTGAACACGCTAGGCAAATTCTCTAATACTGAGCTTCCCCCTGCCCTTATTTTCTCATGAGTACTGTGCTGTGTAACAGGGTGACGAGTTGAAACAGAAACTTTAACACCACTACCACAGAAGAAAACAAAGTGAATTACTTAAAACTAAACCAAAATAAAGAACATAAAAACATATACAAACATGTCACAAACAAGTACAAGTAAATATATAAAGTAAACATGTAACATGTCATATTACATGAATGAATATTAATCTGATTGAAAATAACAAAGATATCATAAAGACAATAAGGAATAGACATAATAAAATAAGTAGGTCTGAGCACATCGGCTTCCTGCTGTTTGTGATTGCTCATCTTATGAAGTAAGCACTAACCCTTCCCAAGAGGAAACCATCCACATTCAGTCTGTGAGGCCAATAGTTTGATCACCATGCATGGTGGAACCCCTGGTTTGCTCTGCATGTGAAAATATCTGAAATATTTAGTCAGTCCTTATATCACACAAGTAGTCAAGAGTTTTTCACATAGAATTTAATTAAGTGGACTGAGATACTCTCTCAGGATCAGAAATGTAGAGACAGAGTTTTGAAAAAGTCTCAGAGATCCCTGGGTTTGTTTGCTGTGGGGAGACAAAACGGAAGAGGCCAATCAAGCAACAGCACTGCAGTGAGAGACTTGTGTGTGGAAGGGAGGAGGTGCGCGGTGCTGGCCATGCTCAGAAGAATGGAAGTCACCAGGGCAAGAAGCAATATAATTAAAATCTGTCTTTCAAAATTCCAGAAGGAAGATTCTATGAAGCACCCCAAAAGGATGGAAAGGCTTGCACATGTGGTAGATGGTGCAGGGCACCCCAGTGTAATTCATTAAACATGGAGATGAGTTCAATCAATCACAAGAGAAGAATTCTCATCTTCCCACCAAGAGAACATGTCACCTTCTCCTTCTGAACCCCTTCCCCTGCCATGTGGGGAGGATGGGGGTGGACAATCTGACCGTGCCGGGTGCCAGGGAGGAGGAGGTGTAGGAGCGCTGTCCCCGGCAGTCATGATGTGGGTGGAGGCTGAGTCAGGATGTGCAGTAATTTGGACTCGCAATGGCCCAGCAGCCTGATGAACGGCAGATCCTGAGCCAAGAGAAGTTTGACAGAAATAGTTGTCTTCGGACTCGAAGCACAGTTTGCCGCTCGCCCAAGCTTTAGTTTCCTTACAGTGAAGAGAGTGTCTGACTATGCAGAGGAGAGCTGAGGATCCTGGCACCTCTTGGGCTCTCAGAGTGGAATGGGCTCTCAGCCGTGCATAGAAGGAAGCCAGACACAGGCTCACTCCTGTGCTTACTGACAACCATCACCATTATACCAGGGCTCTGGAAATTAAGGGAGGGACCCAGCACTTGCTTTCAAGATGACACCGAATGACAGGCAGGTCTTGCTCAGCTCACGTGGAGCAGGTCAGGAACTGGCAGCCCTTGGAACTCTTTTAGTGTTAAGAGCTCTGGGTTTTGAATACCAGCAGCGATCAGCCCTTTTAATATTAGCAGTCCTCCTTGCTCTTTGAAGCCAACAGATAGCAGCAGGCCCTGGAGACACTTCCTGCCACCAGAGGCAGAGCCCCCAGTGACCTTGTTGCCCCTTTGCTCTCCACCAGCAGTGTCATCAGTTTGGGCCCTGGCTGATCTCGGGCCAACAGCTCTTGTGCTCCCAGCATAATATGCGCTGCTTAGGACCAAAATCAGCAATGCATAGGAATTTGTGCCCCAGAGAAGCTTCATTAAGGCTTTGGATGCAGCATAAGGGGAGCAATGCTGGACTGATCCAGAATAACTGGGGAGCTGCTTATACAGTGTGGTCATGGGGAGGAAAGGGTCCCTGGGAGACCCCATAGGAGAAGGCTGCGGAACGGGAGATCATGCACGATAGGTCAATGACTGAAGCCTGCTGTGACCCTAGCAAACACCTCACAGAGCTCCCCAGTGCAGCCTGGCTGTCTCAAGGCTCTCGGGGCCACTGTGGAGTACAAGGAGCTTTGGTGAGAGGCTGAGCCCCTTTCTGTAGTTTCACACACATACCACTCAGTGGACGCTGTGTTCTCTTCACTACTTTATGGGTCAACTGAATGTCCCTCCCAGCTAGAACCATGTTGCCTGTCTCTCCAACCCAAGTGCTCAGACTCGCCATGGACACTTTACCCAACCAGTACTTGCAGCCAGCAGTGGCACTGCTACACCAGTCAGCAATCAGATGGCCTGCCTAGTACATGCTCTACCTGTTGGACCCTCCACAGAGCACCTGAGGCCCAGCCTTGCTTGTCTTTTCAGCCCCTCTGTTGTTCTCCTCATAGATGGCTCAACTGGAGTGGCACAAGCTCAGCTTGGGAAACTCAGCATCTTTGTGAGTGTTTGTCTTACAATACAAATTTAAAAGGTGAGTGGTTAAGGATGTAGCTCAGCGCAAACCTTTTGGGTCAATTCCAGTGCTGCAAAATTCAGAGAAATAGAAGGAAGAGGTGGGGGAATGGAAAGGGGCAAGAGAGGAAGAGGAAGAGGTGAAGAAAAAGGAGAAGGAAGAGGAGCAGTTGGAGGAAGAGGAAGAAAAGAAAGAAGAAAAAGCTCCAGTTGCATCCAAACCAGCTCAGTGACCCGAGCACACATCTTTGGCAGCTGCTTTGCCACCAAATGTTTTGTCTTTCTCTGCTCCTTCAGATCCTACCAATTTCTTCAGATTCAGCATAGCTTCTCTCCACAGTATTCCTAGGTATTTGGCACAACCACTTTGGAAATGTGACATGCATTCATTTATTTATTCTATTCTTTTATAACCAGTTAACTTTCAGGTCATTAATGTCTCGAGTGCCTTCTGTAGGTGCCTTAACCCTGAATTTTTCAATGAGGCCAAGTGTCCTTTTTCGAATTACACTGCAAGTTACTCAAAGGTAGGAAGTTCCTTAAGCCAATTGTTTATATGTTTTCATATCAACCAAAGGATGTGTGAAGCTCTATGGTCTACAAGGAAGAAAAAATATAGCATACTCTTTAGCAGAGAATACACATTTAACTAAAATGGTTGATATAAATGAATGAGTAGATGTCTATATTTGCTCACCTCGGCTTCTCAGGGGTAAAGCGTACAGGGCAGTCATAAAAACACGTCTTGCTAACTGCACCTTGCACTCCAGGTGAGAGCAAGTGGCCCGGAAAGCAGCGCCGAGGTGGCAACTCCCACAAGCAGAGTCTGACAAGCAAGTGTGCTTACACAGTCTCAGCTGCCAGCTCTGCAGCCACTGGAGCAGTAGACTTGAAATGCAATTGAAACAAACAGAAGAGATGGTGAATTTTCCAGCCTGACTGTTCAAGCACATATTCTTTTCAGCTTTACTTTGAAATTCTCCAACAGTGAGGCTGAGGAAGAGATTCCTTTATGAGCCCCAGGCCTCAGGAAAGCTATCATAACACCTCCCACACTCAGAGCCCTTTTAGATGCCAGAGAAAGAAAGCAAACACAGACATGGCCCCCCAGAGCTCTGCATAACAGCCCTCTTGAAGTGTTATTTGTGAAGCTTAAAATATGTGAGCTTGCAAAGGGGGAGGCATGTACTCAGGAGAAAATACCATACCAGGCTCAGCCACCTTGCATTGTTTCTTCTGGGACACATTTTGTTCTGGGAAAATGTCCTAATAGCTTCTGATTTCAGTATTTCTCATATCACAACACTGTGCCTCAGAAAATACAATGGCATTTTATATGATGACATTGTGGTGAAATAATAGCTCTTCAGGACCCTGAGCAGCAGATTGATGGGCAGCATCTATTAACAATAGAGAGCGTTGAATATCTAGTTCTATGTACAGGACTGATTTCATGGCAGGGAGCAGTGGTGTCACAGGCCAAAGTGTGAGGCAGATTTAGTGCAATGCCAGCTGCTTTTCTGTTCCAAAGTCAAGAGAAACGTGTATCTTGTTAGGGAGACATTAACCAGTAAGGGACAAGGGACAGGCTTCAGCCTCAAAGACCTGACCTCGCAGAGGCACTAGAAGCAAATTGATGTATCAGTTCTAGGCCTTTGGGTAAGTCACTGGGCTTTTCTGGCTTTCCGTTTCCTTTTGGTGGAGGTGGGGATTCTGTAGACTGAACTCAAGGCCCGTGCACGGAACTACGTCCTCAGCCATTTTTATCATCCATTTTTTTAGAGACAGGTTCTCCTTAAATTGCCAAATTACCCAGATTGGGGTAAAACTTGCAATCCTCTGGCCTCAGACACCCAGAGTGCAGGGATTGCAGGTGTGCACCCCACGCCCACACTCAGCAGTTTCTTGATTTTTAAAACAATAATTTTACCTACTTGACATGATCTTCCTTCCTTTCTTTCCTTTCTTCTTTCCTTCCTTTTCTTTTTAGTTGCTTTTCTTTCTCCTTTCTTTCTTTCTGTGTTTCTTTCTTTCTTCTTTTTTCTTCCTGTCTTCTTTCCCTCTCTCCATTTCTTTTTCATGGACATCTGCAGACCCTGAAATGCACTAGACAGTTAGTGATCATTGCTACTGTTGTCACAGTCTTCCTTACCTGCATGAAATCACACCCGCCCCACACAGGGAATGAAGAAGCACCAGGCCCTGTCCTACTTTCCTGAAGACATTTCAGTTTTCCCTAAAGTTTGCTGATAAAGTAAAAGGTGAGGTGCAGGAGCTCACAGGGTTTGTGTGCCAAGTGTTGATGAGTTCAAGAAACCCAATTCCTACTTTATAGATGATTTTAATTATCCTATCGCCAAGCATCAGACAACTTGCCATCAGATATTCAAATGTGTTTCTTAGTTTGCATATTAGTTTTTTAGTACTATTATGACAGTTTAATGCTTACCTTGTGGTTTAAAACATCACCAACTCATTAGCATCCTGTGCTTTCTATCTGACACCTTACATGGCACTGACACTGAGCTCCACCACTGTGGGCTGCAGGAGGGAATCTGCTTCTGTACCTTCTACAGTCCCTACAGGTCGCTAGCTTCCGTGACTCACTGTCCCTTCATCTTCAAATCCAGCAGTGTCGCATCCCTTTCTGCACCCCTCATGTCTTTCTGTTCTGCTTTTAAGAACCCTTGAGATCCCACTGGGACCATCTGGGTAATCCCAAGTAATCTCCTTGTTTTAGTGACAACTGATTAGCAGCCAACATATCTTCTGCTGCCTTAAACCCTGGGCTACCAATTGCCAGGTCAGATGATGAATTCACCACACATGATGATACCAGATGTCCACGCGCCCGTTATTCTGTACACCACAGTCTGCATTCAGACCTTCTTCTAATACTTTTTCCAAGAAAATAAACACAAAGCACTGTTTTTCGTAATGAAAAGGCCATTTTCATTAATAAAAGGTACATTTATTGAATGCTTAGTGTGCTTCACTTTATTAATTCACTTAACCTTCAGTTCGGTGCCCTTGGCGGGTCTAATGGAAGGTTCTGCTTTATCCTCCACCCACTACCTCTTCCCTGTCCCTCCCGACAACACACAGAATTCTGAGTCCCGGGGCACAAAGACATTGTGACATAAAGAAGTCAGTCAGTCTCTGACTGCAGAGATTGAAAACTATGCCTGAGAACTGTGACCCTATTTCCTTTTATGTTCATTGATCGATGTATACTCACCATTCCTTGTGCTACTTATATGTTAACTATATAATTCTCACAAAACCCTACATAACAATATTATATGTTAAAGAGAGAAAGATATTTAAGAATTGAAAGAAATTGCTCAAAGACACAGACCAACAAGGGACAGCCTTGTCTTTGCAACCTGTTTGGCACATTTGAAAGTAGATCTTTTAAACTACAACAAGTGTCTACAGTGTAGTGTGCTGCAAGGCATCTGGTGTGAGTTACAGCTTGAAATGATTTTAAATTTATTTAAAGCAAGACATTTGAGGCACATTGGGATAGACATCTGAGGCACATTGGCATAGACTGCAATGATGATTTTTCACAAAAATAAGGAAGTAGAGGAAGCAGAAGAGGAAAAAGAGAGAGAGAGGGAGAACAAGCACTTATTGGAAAGGTAAATTCACAGAGAAGCCAGGAGTTGTTCCATTCTGATTGGGAGATGCATACACTCGGGAGGAGCTGGTGACTGAGCCTCAGAAAGGAGGAGGAGGAGCACAGCATGCACAAGGGGAAGGAGCTGTCAGCCTCTACTGAGGGTGCAAGGGACCATCATCTTAGTGTTAACACAGTACCAAATGTGAAAAGGCAAGCGAAATAAAACCAGACTCAGAGACCAAAGCATGTAAATCATTGTATGGCAAGGCTGGAATTTGAAAGACTCTGAGTCACTAAGGTGACCAGATTTACAGCTTAAAGGAACACCTAACCGCCTAATCATTGTGACTGAGAGAGTCCGGGGCCAGACGCTGGTCAGAGACCTGTTGGGGGATATAAGACTGTAGGAGAGAGTCTAAGCGTTTCTGAGCTAAGGTTCATTGGCAGGCAAGGAGCAGGATCTCGTCCCCCCAGGTCTCCTCCTGAGACCATGGTGCTGTGTGAGCCCTAGGAAGGCAGAGCTTCTGGGAGCTGCTTGGTGCCTGAGGGGCAGCAAAAGTAGGTGACTGCAGCAGACCCTTCTTCTTTTTTGAGACTCAAACTGCTCTTAAGAGGCTTCAGCATCGCAACAGCAGCAGCAGGAGGAAAAGCGGTGAGAGGAAAAAGAGAGGGAGAGCACTTCTTCCACTCTATTCTCCCAGCCATAGTCGGGGCAGTTGCTTTTGCAGGCCGGCGGCGGACACTGATTAACACGCTCCCTCTCTCACCATGCTGCACATAATTCACCCTTGGGTCCTGTTTCTTTGGAATAGCCTCTGCTTGCAACACGGTGATCCCACTCACCTCGGGGATACATACCTATGGCATCTTGATCTTGCTCACTTCCCTCCCAGCCCCGACCCAGCCTTCCGTCCCCAAACCCTAGTTCCGGCTCTGCACTGTCTGTCTCCCCGTCTCCTGTTATCGCTCTTTTATTTTGCTCTTTACATTAAGTCTGCTTTGGGTTTCTCATATAAGAGAAGACATGTGATATTTAACCTTCTGTGTCTGATGTATTTCGTTTAGCATCATGGTCTAAAGGTGCATCCCTTTTCCTCAAATGGCTCATATTTGTCCTTCTTTATGGCTGAGTATTTCATTGGGTTTATTTTTTCATTTTCATTTTTTTTTTATTTTAGAAACATAAAAGCACAAAAACATATTGACAAACAGGCACCCATTATCATAGAAAATAGTACAATCACAACTAATCTATAGACAAGGTGATATGGTCTCAACAGTAGTTGTTGCTTTATCCATTGATATCTTCGAATTGTAGATGTATGGACCCATATATAGACATGCAAATTTAGTCAGACAGTTAATCCTCTCAACAACAGAAAAAAAAAAAACACACACACAAAAACCAAAAATCCAAAGACAAGAAAGAAAACAGGCATACATCAACAACAGCAACAACATCAACAACAACAACAACAGAAAAAAACACCGCTTGTTGCTGCTTTACATATTGATATCCTCGAAGTGTGTGTTCAGGCTAACACATACAGATATACACTATTAATCTAATATCCTGTCATCGATTATTGCTTAGCATTAAGTGATATAATACAATAGTAGAACCATGTTAGCCCTCCTGCACATATGTATATTCATATATATTCCTATATACATACATACATTTTTGTCTTTTTCTTTTCTCCTTTCCGTCGTCCCATCTGTTCTCTGTTTCTGAACAGATTTCCTTCATGACTTTTAGTTTATATTCCCACCCTCGGGTTCTTACACCAGTGATATAATACGTTGCCTGCACATGTATCGCTGATTTATTTCACTTATGAGTATGGACTCTAGTTTTGTCCACTTGCCTACAAAGTTCCCAAAATTGTCTTTCTTTATAGCTGAATAATATTCCATTATATAAAAATGCC